>ML834564.1:7438-25276 GCA_009831015.1 Picea engelmannii | reverse complement strand
GAGGACCCAATCAATAACACCTGTCTATGTAAATACAACAAAATAACATATCATCAAATCCACCATATCTCATAATCATAATTAAAACAACCAATAGTATAAAGATCCAGATCACTTGAACGCAAGTGTCCTCAAAGAATAAGTCCGCTCAGTACACACAAGAGCGAGATGTTACATACACCCCCTCTTGTTTTTAACTTCGTCCCAAAGTTTTACAATATGTAAGCGCCAAAATAAAGTGTATCACAGTATCATATGTCTAGCTATAAAAAAAAAATGGAAACTGCTGACGCATATCATATGCATCCTCCCAGGTCGTCGATTGTGGACTATAGTTGTTCCACTAGACCTTGACCTAATATACTATGCGACGCCATAGCTGTCAAATGCAATGGTCTAGGATGCGGATTGGCTCTGCCGTGAACGAACCCTCATCTAATACCTACAAGGAACTCATGCCAATAACATGTGTAGGATCACTAACATAATGTCTCAAAATAGATACGTGAAAAACATCGTGCATACACCTCAAAGAATCAGGAAGTTCTAGTCGATAGGCCACGTGCCCCTTCTTTTCCATAATCTCAAAGGGTCCCACAAACCTAGGAGAGAGTTTAGAACCCTTTCCAAACTTGATCAAACTCCCGTGCAGTTTCACCCGTAAGAAAACTCGATCGCCAACTTCATAACTACGATCAAAATGACGCGCATCGAAATAACTCTTTTATCGATCCTGCAATTACTTTATCCTTTGTCTTATGGTTTGCATTTGATCTTCCATTTCTTGGATCACTTTAGGTCCCACTAGGACCCTATCCTCAAGCCGATCCCAACTCAAAGGCATCTGACACAGTCGCTCGTAAAGAAACTCGAAAGGTGCCATATTAATGGTGCTTTGATAACTGTTGTTATATGCAAATTCTACTAGTGGCAAGAATTCTTCCCAACACTTCTGTTGGTCCATCACATACATACGCAACATATCCTCCAAGATTTGGTTGGTTCACTCGGTCTTCCCATCTGTCTCTGGGTGATATGAGGTACTAAATTTAAGTTGGGTTCCCAAGGCCTCTTGGAAGCTAGTCCAAAATTGTCCTGTAAACACTGATCCTCGATCGAATATAATAATCTTAGGCATGCCATGAAGCCTCACAATCTCACTGATGAAAACTCTAGCTATGTCAGGTGCCTGATACGTCGTACGCATAGGAATAAAATGAGCACTCTTCGTGAGAGTGTTGACTACCACAAAAATCGAGTCATGTCTCCCTGTCGTCAGTGGAAATTCAACAATGAAATCCATCAAAATGACTTCCCATTTCAATTCCGGAATAGCGTGTGGCTATAGTAATCCTGTCAAATTTCTATGTTCAGCTTTCACCTGCTGACATTATAGACATCTTGCCATGTAGTTGAGTATGTCTTCCTTCATTCCTTTCCAGAAGAATAAGGGTTTAAGGTCTGCCCTCATCTTCATGATTGCTGAGTGAGCCATGTACACTGCTTTATGAGCCTCATTTAGGATCAAACTCCTCAACTCTTCGTTGGGCGACATGCAAATTAGATTTTTAAATCTCAATAATCCGTCGTTGTCCAACGTAAATCCTTCAAATTTTGGTACCATCATTGTGTTTTGTTTGATAAAATCCTTGACCTCTTTGTACTTGTCATCATCGCACTGTAAAGTTAGAATCTTTTCACGTAGATTCATATAAAGAGACATCACCAAAAACATGCACGGTCTCTGACTCAACACATCAACAACTCTATTCACTATTCCTTTTATGTAAGTAATCTCAAAATCATACTCGCTAAGAAATTCCGACCAATGTCGTTGTCACGCGTTCAAGTCGCTTTGCATAAAGATGTGCTGTAGACCACAATGGTCCATTTTTAGTTCAAATTTTCATCCAATAAGGTAGTGTCTCCAAAATCTCAAGGCATAAACAATGGATAACAACTCCAAATTGTGTGTCGCATAGTTCTCCTCATGCCTTCTCAACTTTCTAGAGATTTAAGCGATCACTCGACTGTCTTGCATCAAGACTTCACTTAAGCCTTCCTTGGATGCGTTAGTGCATACCAAGAAATCCTTGTCCATGTAAGGGACCTTTAGTATCGGTGCTATTGTCAACAACTCCTTAAGCCTCCAAAATGCCTCCGCGCATTTCTCAATCCAAACAAACTTCTTGTTCTTCTTCTGGAATTCCGTAATCGGATTTGCTATCTTCGAAAACCCCTTGATGAACCGTTGACAATATCCCACTAAACCGATGAATCTATGCACCTTTGGGACATTCGTTAGCATAGGCCATTCCATAATAGCCTCGAACTTTTCTAGATCCATAACAATACCTTCGTCGGAGATGACATGCCCTAAGTAGTGAATCTTTGATTGATAAAATGAGCATTTAGACAGTTTCCCATACAGTTTGTTCTCTCATAGACACTGTAGTACCAAGAACACGTGCTCTTCATGCTCCTCCATCGTCTGAGAATATATCAAAATATCATCAATGAACACTTGGACGAACTTGTTCAAGTATTCGCGAAACACCTTATTCATCAAACTCATAAATACCCTCAGGGTGTTCGTCAGTCCAAATAGTAAAACAATAAACTTGTAATGTCCAAACCTCATCTTAAAGGTGGTCTTACTAATGACATCCTCCTTGATCCATAACTGGTGATACACTAATCTCAAGTCGATCTTTGAAATACACCGTTGCACTTTTCATCTAATCAAACAAATCATCAATCATTGGGAAAAGATACTGATTCTTGATCGTTTCCTTTTTCAATTGACGATAGTCAATGCAGAGTCTCCATGACCCATCCTTATTCCGTATGAAAATAACAGGTGCACCCCAGGGTGACACACTTGGACGTATAAGTACTAGGTCCAACAACCCCTTCAGTTTCATTTTCAACTCCTGTAACTCTGGGGTTGACATCCGATAAGGGGTTCTTGCTATTGGTTCAGTTCCCAGTTTTAGGTCGATGGTAAATTCCAATTCCCTCTTTGGAGGCATCCCAGGTAACTCCTCAGGGAAGACATCCACAAACTCACGCACCACTGGAAGGTTTTCTAGACCTTCTTCTACCCCCTTCTCTTTTAACTCAAGGATTTCATAAAGCTTACATCCCTTGCGCATGATCTTCTATAGCTACAAGGAAGAGATGAACCTCAGGGAGACTCCATGGTTCTGACCTACAATCACATGTCTCTATCCCTCGTCATCGATCAAGATCAACCATGTCATCTTACAATTGGGTATCGCCTCATGAGATTCCAACTAGTATGTTGGAAGAAGGTTGAAATGGGAAAGGAGGTGTGCATGAAGAAGAACGACAGCTGGAAGAGCAATCATGGGAAAGAAAGCATGCAGGAGGAAAGCGACAACTAGCAAGAAGCATAGCACGCGTGCATGCAAGAAGGAGGTGACATCTGGAAGGAAGCAATGAACGTATGCAGAGAAGGAAGACCTAACGACATAAGAGTTAGGGTTTTTGGTAAGAGTGTTTTGTGTAAATGGCTGAAGAGCCCGATAGATATAAATATAGGCAAGTAGGTATCAAAAAGAGGTTCATTTGTCATTCAAGAGGCCAGAGAATCAGAAGTTCGGAGAGAGTGCGAAGGTTGAGCTTCCATTGTATGTGATGTTTCGATAAGAGAACCACTTGTAACGAGAGAGCTAAGCGGGAGGTAGATCTTGAGGATCAGATCGAGGGCTAAGGAGCCTAGTGCGATCTAGTTCGCCTCACGGAGATCTCGTCGATCTGAGAAGAATTGTAAGTGCGGGGTGTGAGAATTGCAGAACTATCATAATAAGAGAGACAAGAGTCAAATCTTTGTGAACATATCCCGAGAGGGGGTGAATCACAGTACTACCCCTGTGATGTGATGAATGCATGTGTATCTCTATTTATTGTTATTAGTCAAATACTAGATGCAATGAATGAATGAATTATTATACTGTTTAGTTCATTTCTGCTGCACTGTTTAATTCCGAAGGTTAGATAACAATAATTTGTAATATAATTAATAAGTAGTGGCTCAGAACGCAGACCCTCTATCTCCTACTCAATCCTAGGCTATGAACACCCGAGTCTTACAACCACCCATAAAAGCTATCTCGGGTGAGATTGCACAGTGCATTCTGTGTGTTGCGTTGCCTTCTGGTTCACGAGAAGGGTTGATAGTTTTAGGCTTTGTTGGTACCTCGAAAGATACAAACCCCTGGTTAGTAGCGTAGAGTTTTCTGGTAGGTTAAAGAACCAACAAATGGTTCCGTTGCCATTGTAAGAGGAACAAGAAAGGACTGAGTAGATGGGATCGAACACATGTGGAAAAAAATGAGCGAAACTAGAAGACCACTGAGTCACTAGAAGGGAATGTTGCGATTGTGGAACCCCACAAAAGCAGAAATTGAAGGCTGGTTGAGAACTAAAGGGCTAGAGTTTTCCCAGAAAGATAATAGAAACCCTAGCCTGACGCCTCACAAATATCTGGATAGATACGTGTTTACGGATTTATACGAAGTTTTTTTCTGTGATTTTCCTCACCTATTGCAGTAGTGGATATTAAGGTTGAAAGATAACCACGCGACAAACCGGATCCGACAGCTAGATTGGACCCCAATACAGATTGACCAGTTATAATAGGTGAACAACAAATTCACCCGCGAAGTCGACTTTTGGCTTGATAGTATTGTGGCAAGATTTATCATAGAATTTGCAGTTGACACAACGAAGTCATATATTGTGACAAAGTAGAAATTTCTACGTGAACCTCGCGAAAGGTACATCCGATCACTGTATACTTAGATTAAAATATTGCTATATAACAAAGGTGTAATGACGATGGAAGCAGACAACTAAAATTCATTGCGTGCATGGGGGAAGGGGGGAAGCACTGACAGAGGGGAGGATAAGTGGCTTAAGGAGAGGATAAAGGAAAGAAAAAGGAGGAATTATTGGACCCGATCTTGATAGATGATGACCAACTTAAGTGGATCTTGGCGTCACTTGGAATGACGCGTAACAGAGTACCCTAACAATATAAGGTGAATACCAAGAAAAGAGCCGTAGCCGAGAGGGAGGGCTTGGCAAGTGATGAAGAAGAGGTAGAGGATCTCCGGACTGTGGAGAAGATTGAGGAAATCCTTGGCGCAACCTACGAGAGAAAAACAAGAGGCCCAAGAACAAGAGGAGAAGATAGCCACCCTTTCCGTATTAATGTCAGTGTGGAACCCACAAACCCATGTGCAACTAATACACCAAAGACAACATCACCATTTAGACAACCAAAGTTCGGAGGAAGTCCAAGAGAAAGAAGCACATCTACCATAGGAGCAACAACTAGAGGAACTGATTCAGGTAGTACGAGTCAAGTATCTACACCATGCGACAGAAGTAGCAATTCAGTATTTATAATGGTAGGACATGACCCCACGATCAGATTACCAGAATTCTGAGGAGAAGTAGCAGAAGACTCGGGGAAGAATTTGTTCATTTGTGCAAAGATCTGGGAGGCAAAATAGATCACATATGAAGATACCAAACTTGTGCGGCTAGCGATCACGCTAAGAGACCGTGCAATAGACTGGTACACGAGTCTAGATACAAATAATGCTCCTGGGATGACGAGGACACTAGCATATATCAAGAAGCTACTGATTAATGAGTTCCAGAAGCTGAGCTCAGAGGACCAATACATGAATGAAATGATTGAGATTCGACAGAAGCCAGGAGAGTCCGCATGGGAGATTGACCAAATATTTAAGCGATTAAAGGGAAAGTTAAAATACCTTATGACCGAGATGCAACAAGGACATCTGTTTGTCAACTCACTACTCCCACATATGAAATATCCCTTACGACAATAGAAGTTTCAGACGCAGGCTGAGGCACTACAAGAATTCTTGCAGTTGGAAGAGAACCAGTACCAGCAGACGGACCCAACCATTGAAGAATTGAAGGAGGATTTGAAGAACCTCACATTTCAGTTAAATCAGAACAAAAACAAGGACAAACAAGAAGCTGTTTGGTGCACCACATGCATGATATAAGGACACCACAAGAACAAATTTCCAACATTCACGCAGTATATGGAAAGAGGCATGCCAAACCCACTCCCACAGGGAGGACTATGGTGCGAAATATGCAAGAAACTGGGTGATGACCCTTATCACTGCACAATGATGTAGAAATACCAGACAGTTCCCAAAAATTCTTATTGCACTTTTTGTAAGTCCATAGGCCACGACGACAAAGATTGCAGAACTATGGAGTTGATGCGGGAGAGAACATCAGATGCCTACAGGGTATAGGCCAAAATGATGATTGGGAAAGCAGTGCTACAGTTCAATCAAGCCCTAGATCCATACAATACTGCATAGCAGCAGTACAACACTACGCAACAACCATACAAAAATACGCAACCATAGTACAACCCAGCGCAACCCCAATATACTACCCCGCAATACAACCATGCACCACCATATAACGCACCGAGAGGGGACATAGGAGGGTATCAAGGAGGAGGACGAGCCAGAGGAGGCTTCAAACGTGGCAGAGGACTAGTCACGTGTCACAATTGTCAGTAACCGAGACATTATGCAAGGGAATTCCCACTGCCGCCAACAACTTGTATGTACTGTCATGCATCGGATCACGAGACAGAGGAATACCCGACACTGTTAGTAAATATCCAGGAAAAAAAGAACCAGAAAAATCAGAATGTTTAATGGATTTCAGTCAAAGCAAGGGAGGATGGATGAAATATCAATATAGTGACCCGAGGAGGAACGCAGACAGGAAATGACACAATCCGACAAGAACCTGCATAGAACTAGTGGGTATGAAAGAATACTGAACCAAGGAAGCACTTCGATGCACCCAAAGAAAATGAGACTTTTAAGGAAGCTAGACAACAATTTTAGAGGAAGGACACAACATCGACTTCTACTACGCAACCAACCCATGAAGCCCCAGAATATGAAATGCCTCCATCATTGGATCATACCGAAGGACTGTCACTTAAGGGACAAGTAAGTACTATCCAATACTTTTTGCAGTCATGCATCAAAATATTAAGTAATCCTTCATCTGTGAAAATATTGCAAAACATCTTAGAGAAATGTAGCAACGAGACAGAACAAAAGCTAGAACAAAAAATTGTCAATCACCTACACACAAGGAGAAAAACAAGTAGGGAATTCAGATTGAATGCCAACATTGGGGATTTCAATATGGGAGATATCATACTGGACCTAGGACCCGAAGTAAATGTACTACCCAAGAAAACCTGGCAATGCATGGGATAACCAACCTTGGGATATTCGAATGTCCAACTGAAACTAGCCAACCAACACAGAGTCTTACCAATCGGGAGGCTGAAGGGTGTACCGGTAGATCTTGATGGTGTGCACACCAAAGCATATTTTGAAGTCATCGAAATAGTAGATGGCACAACACCATACCCGACACTACTTGGTTTGTACCGAGAATTTGACAACCAGACCATAATTAATTTGAAGACAAGAAAGATGACATTTCAATCTGTAGATTACAGGGTTATAGCACCACTGGATCCATTAGAAGGGGAAAGGTTCGTAGAACCCACTTGCCTAGACTTAGAGGAAATCGACCAATTGTATAGGACAATTGCGTGCGAGGAGGATTATGTAAACCCAACTGCAGACGGGGTACTCAGTTGGCATAGTATTATGTCGTGTGCTACAAATTCAGACACCGAGTTAGAAAACTGGCTGCAGAGAGTACATGAAGTATCCATGAGAAGATACGCAAGAATAGGCCGCACAGTGTGATGGATAGGCATAGAAACCACCCAACCACCTAGTTTCCATGGGCTTAATGATTTGGAAACATTCTTGACACAATATGAAGATGAAGTATTAGAGAACCATAGGCTACTAGCATTGGACTTAGCACTCAATTCCACACCCGCCAGATGGTGGGGCACACACAAGGAGACCATCACAAACTGGTATCAATGTAAAAGGCTACTGTGCATAAGGTTCGACGCAACACAAAAAACAACAAGCAACATAAATATGAAGGATTTGGAACACCAACGAAACACTTGAGGGAGTGTGGAACAATGTGGAAATTGACACCACCTAAGGAATGGCCTCACCATTTTATTCATACATTAGAAGGCATACCAGTGAACTGGTATACAGACTAGGAACTGTGCAAAGGAACTGCAACATGGATGACTTTGCAGCGAAACTTTACCACCACTTTCTCATTCGAGCATGAGAACCCCAACATAGATGCAACTATGAAATGAATCAGAGGAGTCATATTCATTGAGGAGCTAGAAGTAGAACTCATTACCGAAGAGCAGCAGTGAAATAAACAGACAGTCAAGGAACTACTGTCATGTTACCAGGTATAGGAGGACATACTGAATGAAGAGAACCCACGTGAAATTTAGATTGTAGAAGCAGAGGGCAACAGAGATGTGATGGGACCACAAATAGAATTTGAAGTTATTTCCATGGCAAGGAAGGTAAAGAAAGTTAACATCAGTACAACGAAACATCCCAAAATGGCCAGCATTGGAGACTATTGGGATGACCCAACAGTAGAAAGTATCACATAACTGTTGCGTGAATACAACCACTTATTTCCTACAACATTTACAGATATGAAAGGTATAGTAGGCGAATTGGGAGAAATGAAAATACCTCTTAGACCCAAAGCAAGACCGATCAGACAAAGACCATATAGACTAAACCCTATATATAAACATAAAGTTAAAGAGGAGATTGACCGAATGCTTGAAGTCGACATAATCGAACCAGTTGAGGAATCGGAGTGGATAAGCCTGATGGTCGTATATGACAAGAAACAAGGAAGAGGGATCAGGATATGCGTCAACTTGAGGAATTTGAATGATGCATGCCTACACGACCCATTCCCTACATCGTTCATGGATGAAGTGCTAGAGAATGTGGGGGGACACGAAGCGTACTCATTCACCGACAGATTCTCAGGTTACCATTAGATTAAGATAACACAGGAGGATAGATACAAGACCACATTTGCGACGGAATGAGGATCTTACCAATATACAGTCATGCCCTTTGGACTGAAGAATGCACCGGTAATATTCTCTAGAGTGGTTATCGCAACTTTCAAAGAATTCATCCACTAGTTTCTTGAAGTATAACTGGACGAATGGATAGTCTATTGTCTGTTGAGAAACCATGTAGAAGTCTTATGCTTGATGCTAGAGCGATGCAGACAGTGTCGAATATCGCCGAACATAAAGAAATTCATATTTGGAACACCGTTTGGGATACTATTGGGCCATATAGTATGCAAAAAAGGGCTATTGGTCGATCCAACAAAGGTCTCTGTCATCGTCAACTGATCAACACCAAAAATAGTCCATCAGCTACGAGTGACATTAGGACATACATGATACTATTGAAAATTTATCAAAGGATATGCGCAGATCACAACATCGATGGAAAAGCTGCTAAGGAAGGATACAAAGTACCAATGGAATGACGAGTGTCAACTTGGTCTGGATACCCTGAAGGAAAATATGGTCATTGCACCGATATTAGTATTCCTGAACTGGGAAAAGCATTCCATGTGCATGTATATGCGTCAACGATAGCACCGGGAGCTATCTTAGCCCAGCCAGGAGTAGGAGACTTGGATCTCCTGATAGCATTTGCAAGAAGAAAATTATCCGAGTCATAACAGAATTATAACACAACGGAAAGAGAAGGCCTAGCTATGGTTTACGCACTTTAGAAGTTTATACACTACTTACTAGGAAAATATTTTAATATGTTTATAGATCACTCAGCCCTAAAGTACTTAGTCAACAAGCCAGTGTTGGGGGGGGAGAGTCTGCCGATGGTTATTGTTACTCCAAGAATTTGACTTCGAAGTAATCATCAAACCAGGGAAACTAAATGCAAGCCCTGACCACCTATCACGGGTCACCAATGGAGAAGAACCCACAAGCTTAGAAGACAACTTTTTGGATGTACAACTATTCTCAGTACAAATCGCTTATGACTATTTTGCAAAGATCATCTAGTATTTGAGCACAGGTACCGCACCACAAGAGTATACCACTGCACATAAGAAGAACTTGGTAGTTCGCACAGTCGACTATCAACTGATCACATGACATCTATATAAAATGGGTGCAGATAACATTTTACGAAGGTACATGCTTGAGCATGAATGACCAAGGATCCTATCAGAAGCCCACGAGGGATTGGTAGGAGGACATTATGTAGGAAAATCTACCGCACAGGACTATGGTGGTCAATGATCCATAGGGATTCAAAAGAATATTGTTAGGCATGTGATGTCTGTCAAAGGGTAGGCAAACCCAACAGAAGGGATGAGATGCCGTTACAACTGCAAGTGACACTACAAGCATTTTATAAATGGGAAATAGACTTTGTGGGACCTATTAACCCACCAGCCAAAATATCAGGGGCAAGATACATCATCACTGCGACAAAATACCTAACAAGATGGGCGAAAGCCGCACCAGTAAAGGACTGTAGCATAGAAACCGTTGTATTCTTTCTATTCGAACAAGTCATTACTAGGTTTGGGTGACCTAGAGTTCTGATGAGTTATCAAGGCACGCATTTCCTAAATAACACCATCCACACGATGCTCGAAGAATTTGAAGTTCAACACCAGAAAAGCACACTGTATCACCCACAGGCGAACAACACAGTAGAAGCCTTCAACAAAATTCTAGAGAATGCATTAACAAAGATCTGTAATGTCAATAGAGACGACTGGGATCTCAAAGTACCAGCATTATTATGGGTGTATAGGATGACATGTAAGAAGTTGACAGGGCACACACCATTCAAACTCATCTACGACCAAGAAGCGGTAGTACCATTGGAATTTCTAATACCCAGCTTACGCGTAGCTGCTATCACACAAATGACAGAGCACGACGTGATACAAGAAAGGTTGCATCAACTGTTAGCAATGGAGGAAGACCGAATCCTGGCAGGATTCCATCAACAAGTGCAGAAGGCTAGGGACAAAACATGGAATGTTTGACACATTAAGAAGAAGACATTCATAGAAGGAGATCTAGTATTGCTCTATGACAACAAATCATTTCAGCACCCAACAAATATGAGAATGCATTGGTTAGGACCATACGAGGTCAAATTTGTAACAGATGGCGAAGCTATACAACTAAGAGATCTATCAGGTGCATACCTCCGAGGAATTATCAACGAGAGCCGACTGAAGATATACAAGGACAGTCGACCACCCACCGCGCAGTTAAAAAAAAATACGAAAAGCCACAGGACGATCACAACACGAATGCAGTAAAGGCTAAAGTAATGGTCACATGCCTAATTCAAATGAGTGAGAAACATAAAATTGACAAAAAGCAGGACAATAGGACAACACAAAGCAGAATTAAGGCACGACAAGGAGTGATGGAACGTCACATTAAACACGCCAACTGGAAACGACCAGAGAAGCATAATGGCAAGTATGAAACTTCTGCACATGCATTGAATCTACAATTATGGTGAAACAATCACATCATGGAGGAAGCGTCTTCGATAAGCTTTAGGACAAGCCCCTACAACATGCGAGCACAGAAGCAACTTGTCTATTCGCGAAAGAAGAACACGGAGAGAGAAACGATAGTTCAAATGAACAGAGTGAGATCATAGTTCTCTATAGACAACATATGCTTGACACTCACCACTATGGCACCATCGAAGTCCGTTGAACCAATCTCGACCGCCAGGATAACTAGAGTTCAAACTGGGTCATGAGGACTGCTAGAAGAAAATGAGCAACAACACTCGGAGATCTTCGACATTTATGAGATCCCATCCACAGAGATACCATTGATGAGCCCTACACAGATACTGGAAGAGATTCAACAACCACAACCAGAGAAACTGAAAGAGGATATGCAAGCAAAACTGCCGGAACTTCCAAATGAAGAAGCAGAACCACAATAAGAAGTGTTCCCAAAAAGCACCAAACCATCCACGGAAGGTAATGACACAACACAGAATCGAGGATTAGAAGGGAAATTGAACGAGCCGTAGGTACCCATCTTTGATCAACAGATAGAATAAACCACGGGAACTACCTTAGCTTGGCCAGAATGGCTTATAGGGCAACACACGGTGATTTTTGGAACTTCGTACCAAGCACCACACTAGGACGACAAAATTCTGATACCGAGCTCACCTTTTAAGAAACTGACAACAGAAATTGTGCTACCATGCATAATTGAGGGAGTACATGTAGAACTGCAGTTATTGGATCACGTTGGGAAGCTCAAGTATTCCAACCATGATGTCTCAGACGACACTAAGTACCCAGAACTTTCACCTAGAGTGTATATGCAGAACATAGTGGTTAACCAACTTGGAGAAACAATTAGTCAGCCACATGAGTGGGCAGTTGGATTGGACTGATCTAGCATTTTAGGATTGTTACAACTCCCACACTTTGGCAGAGGCTAGTACGCAACTGCATGCGTCAAGCAGCTGTTAGCAGTTACTCATGGAGTGGATATATGGCTGGACAGAACTGTCTCCATAACAGTGGACCTTATCACTCAGATAACAGAACTACCCAGCCGGGGTATGGACCCTGCACTGATTCTGGATGATAAATCCAAGGAAAAAGAGTTAGCAGAGGAAATGAAGAAGACATACGACACCACGAGGGGAACATGAGGCATTATAATCAAATGGATCAACAACCCAGCATCACAATTGGGTGCAAATATCTTAGCCTGTAAGTTGCTAAGGAAATGCCGCAAAGATGAAGTACCAGCAGGAGTCATCGCAATTGTAGCTCAGTGCATAGAAGGCACCTTTGTGAGATGGGCACCTTATCTATTAAACTTATTCCAAATGGACTGTAGGTTCGCACAGGAACTTGGCACTGAATTTCATTACTCATGGATGATAACCTTTATAGCCGTCATGGGATGGCGGGAACCAGGATAGGTAGTTTTTGCTACAAGACCACAGCCTGAGGGAGTGAGATATCGAGTACTGAGATCAAGGCCATAGACCAGACATAAGAGGGAAAATGGAATCATCTTCAAAGCATACCTACGAGATATGTAGGAAGCCATTAACCGATGATGGAGAATAACACCAGAAGCTATCACACGATATGGGAACATCGCTAACTTCTGGGAAACAAGGCAAGCCATGTGGATACAACCAAGGCAGGATCTTGATAATCAGTGGCTATTGATATTCTACTGCATCACATAAGGGGATATAGACATGGTCATTAGTGAATGGCCTGCTGAATGGAAGATCCCATCCATTCCCCACGAATTACTGGAAGGACCCGTAGAAGGAGAGGCAACACATACAAAAACACAACCTCCACAAAAACTAGGGCCCAAGAAACCAAGGACGAGCCAAAACAAACCACCTCCAACAAGTGAAGGGTCGGAGCAGACAAAAACCCAGAAGGGGTAGAAAGAGACCAACGAACAGCTGAAGAAAACCAAGGGAATGCAGTAGACCACCCAAAACCCCACTGCACAGGAGCCCGGGGAAAATAAGAGACCGATTGAACAGGCCACACGTGCGTGCAAGAAATCAAAGGCACAACAAGCGTCACTAGACCTGACGATCACGGAGGATGATGGAAAAATGATCGCCAGAATGGTCCAAAATTTTCTAGTGGAAGAATTCGACCATGCAACACATCACAGGGATAAGCTACAAAAAGAGTTGGCAGAAATACGACAACTACTTAAGACACTTAGAGAATCGCAGAGCGCAAGTAGCAACAGAGGAATAGAGCGGTCGACAACACAAACCACTGAAAGAGTGGAGAATGAAGAACGATACCCAATTATTCCAATGCCACACGCATCCACAACAGTCCACATAAAACTGAACATGCTGTGAATGGATGAAATAGTGGGACAGACACCACTGAAGGATTTGGACCACATTCAGTTGGTCTTGACACGGATGCTATCAAGGGAACTGTACAAATTACAGGTTAGCGTCGACCACGAGATGCAGTCTCAGGCACATAAGAACTTAGTCGAGCTACAAAAAACAACAAAGCAGCAGGAAGTGTTGGAAAAAGAGTAAGGGTAGGGAAAATTAGAAACTCAGAAGGAGATGGAACACATGAATGATTTGGAACGCAGAGTGGGAGAAATTTTTGGAAAACTTCCAAACACCACAGAAGGAAATGAACTCCCGGCCACATAAAAGATCGACTAGATTGCACAGGAAATTACACAATACCAAAAGGAGATCGGGGATCTCCGAGAATAGCTAACACCAACAACTCCACCAGAAGTAAAGGAGCAAAGGAGGCAGGCAACCACAATGAAAATATAGGAGATGGAGAAACAGTTTAGCATAACAACTGACTTGCTCAACAAAGCGATGCAACTGTGGACAAGATTGGAGGAGGATTCACAGGTTCAATGCTAGGACCAGGAAGAGGAAAGGATCAATGCAGTGTTCCAAGAACTCAAACATAAGAAAAATATCATACCGATCCCATAATTCATAAAGGGAACTCAAGAGTTGAATAAGATGCACACATAACTCATCACTGCACAAACACAGAAATAGGAGCGACAGACTCAAATAGAATCGTTACAGGAAAGGGTAACATAAGTACTCAGACAGGCAGAAGCGGATAGAGCACAGATGGCGTAGAACCACACAAAATTCACAGGACTACTGAGTGACAAAGTGGCCATTCAGGTAGTTGAAACCATTAAGGAGAAGACCGCATAGGCACTGACAATAGCAACAGAGCTAAGGGGAAGGTTCCAGATAATCACTGAAGAGATCGAGACAACTCAAAAATATTAGGTGACTCAGGATGAGTCACATGTCAGTGTTGGGGAACTGTTGGTAGTAGGCTGAAATGGGAAAGGAGGCATGCACGAAGAAGAACGATAGCTGGAAGAACAATCATGGGAAAGAAAGCGCGTGGGAGGAAAGTGACAACTAGCAAGAAGCACAACAGGCACACATGCAAGAAGGAGGCGACAACTGGAAGGAAGCAACAAATGCATGCGGAGAAGGAAGACCTAACAACAAAAGAGTTAGGGTTTTGGGTAAGAGTTTTTTGTGTAAACGAATGAAAATCGTGATAGATATAAATATAGGAAAGAAGGTATCAAAAAGAGGTTCGTTCGTCATTCAAGAGGCCAAAGATTTAGAAGTTCGGAGAGAGTGTGAAGGTTGAACTTCGATTGTATGTGATGTTTCGATAAGAGAACCACTTGTAACGAGAGAGATAAGCATGCTAAAGATCTCGAGGATCAGATCACAGACTAAGGAGCCTGGTGCCATTTGGTTCACCTCATAGAGATCTCGCCGATCTAAGAAGATTTGTAAGCGCGAGGTGTGAGAATTGCAGAACTATCATAATAAGAGAGCCAAGAGCCAAATCTTTGTGGACGTAGCCCGAGAGGGGGTGAACCATGATAATACCTGTGTGATGTGATGAATTCATGTGTATCTCTGTTTATTGTTGTTATTCAAATACTAGATTCAATGAATGAATGCATTATTATACTGTTTAGTTCATTTCTGTTGCACCATTTATTTCTGAAGGTAAGATAACAATAATTTGTAATACAATTAATAAGTAGTGGCTCAGAACACAGACCCTACTCAATACTAGGCTGTAAACACCTGGGTCTTACAACCACCCATAAAAGAAATCTCAAGTGAGATTGTGTAGTGCATTCTGTGTTCTGCGTTGCCTTCTTGTTCACCAGAAGGGCCGATAGTTTTAGGCTTTGTTGGTAACCTGAAAGATACGAACCCCGGGTCAGTAGCGTAGAGTTGTCTAGTAGGTTAAATAACCAACACAGTCCATACCGATAACGACGTCATAAGACCCTAATATCGTGATGTATAGGTTGGCCCTGGTGACAAAATCTCCTAGGTTAAGGCTACAACATGTAACCTTCCCTCCAACCTTCTGTTTGGTTCTAGAAGCCATTTCTACAAAGCTAAACTTGTCCTGTTTGACTACCTTTACCTTAATTCTTTTTAGCACTGCAAAAAAAATAAAACTCTTTGTAGCATCTGGATCTATCAAAATACTAAGGTTTTGGTCAGTGATGATACCTGACATCTTGAGCATATTCGACTGGTGTTTTTCCTGGCGGTTATTCATCGCTGCATGAATCCGATGGGCCTTGCCCAAATATCCCACGGTAGTGGGTCTGGTTGATCCAGAGGCTCTAGTCTTCTCCACTGGGAAGTCACACTGGTAATGTGTCTCTCCACATGTCCAACACCCTTTCTTCAGTTCAATACTCCTCGTACCAGAAGTAGAAGCTGAAGGCCCACCGACCTAGAACCCTAGTCTATTCTGCTGAACAGGCCTAAACTGTTGCTGCTGTGGTTGATGTTGTTGTTGGTGCTATGGTCCTCTGTAAGGAGTCCGCTACTGAGGTGTTGGTCACCATGGCATAGTGTAAGGGGATCCTCTTTGGATGCCACAATATCCTGGTGAATGTCTAGCTTGTGTCTGATGCTGCCACGCACCAAATGATGCCTGTCCCGCTTGTCTTTCTAGCACTACTACATATTGAAAAATTTGTGACGACCACTTGCAATGAAAGTACTCTTTTGTCGCAACATGCAAGAGATTTTTTTTTTTTTTTCTAAATCTACCCTGTGTTCGATGCCATCTCGACGCCTACAGTTTGACTGAACTGTAATGGTCAATTTTCGTCGCATAAGCGACGACCCTACATTTTTCATCGCCTATGCGACAAAATTTGACCATAAAAATTTAGTCAAACTTTACTGTTGAAAATGACCTAAAATAAATAGCTGTAAAAAAAAATATTTTTAGGTCACTATCGTCGCAATTGCGACGATGGTGACCTAAAATTTGCCTATAAATATTTGATGATTTGAATATGTTGCGACAATCTTCCTATAACAATGACGATTCCGAAAGGGTATTTTTGTGCAGAAAAATGTCGCAGAATGTTGTTAGAGGTGGGGAAAAAAGTAAAGCGGGTGAAAAGGGTGATGGTAGATGTTATTGCCCTTGTAAAAAATGTTGCCTCAGATGTCACATAAGAATTTTAATAGCAACAACTACAAAACATTGTAGGAAAGATGGTCACATTGATGGTGGATCGAATGAATATTGTACCATGGTAATTAGCTATATATTTATTATCTTTTTTTATTTTGTCAATTTTATATAAAAATATATATATGTATATATATTGTTTGAATGTTTGTTATAGTATACACTAATTTTGCATGATTGTTTGTAATTATAAAGTTAGAGTTTCCCTCTAACTTTCCGCAGAATATTGCACCAAGTATTAGTAGAAATGATGTTGTACAAGCTGAGGAACATCATCATGACCAAGCAAATGAGGATCTCATGGAATAAGATGATGGGACAAATCAAGTTAATGATCCCATATTGGAAGAAGATGACGGGACAAATCAAATGATCCAAGATTTGTTTTCGCAACCGGATGAGGATGGGGAAAATGCTTGTATTTATGATGAACCTCTATTAGAAAAGGCAAATAAACGACTTTATGAAGGATCAAGAGCAAATCTTCTCTCCGCTACATTGTTGCTGGTGAACTTAAAGGTTATAAATAATTTGTCGAACACTTGTATGGCACAGATACTAAGGTATGTAATATGTTTCATCTCATACTGTACATAAATGTTGATTTTTTTATATTTTTTTTTAGTGTTAATTAATGTGTAAAATAAGAATGCATTTTTTACGATTAATATTCTTACATTAACTAGTTGTTTG
>ML834563.1:11072-49632 GCA_009831015.1 Picea engelmannii | reverse complement strand
TTGATATTCTCCAAATGCACTATTGAGTAAATGTGCATGCATGGGGGTAGATTGAGTATGTAGGTGTTATCTAATACCTTTTAGAATACATAAAAAAGACCACTTCATAAATCCTTGATATTGTTACCATGAACTTGTAGTCTTTACTTATTCAACTAGAACCATACCTTGTCTCCCACTCTGAATGTTCTCTCTATTATGTGTTGGTCATGTATAGCCGTACTTTTCATGTGACTTCTTCAACATCTCATTTATATGCAAATGGATTTGCTTGATATTCTCATTTTTTTTTCTTTTAATACATCTCCTATGAGGACCTCCCTCACTTCTCCTTGATATCCATATACAACATTTGAGGGTGAAGGTGGAAAATATTCAAGGAAAGTTTCAAAAGGTGACTTACCAATAGAAGTGTGGACTACTCTATTATAATAGTATGGTATATAGATTATATTTTCATCCCATAGATTTGGATTCTTTTGATTATAACCCCTCAAAATATGAAACAAATTCCTATTGACTACTTCTTTTGTCCATCTTTATGTGGATGGAATATTGTATAACTTATTATCTTAGTGTCCATTTTATCCCACATTGTAATCCAAGATGCACTGACAAATATGTCACCCCTATATAATATGACTCTCCTTGGTATCCAAAGTTACACCCATACCTATTCAAAGAACATGTTTATTTCTTCTTTTCCTTTCAAGGACTTTTTACAATGCATGGGAATGCACATTTTGTTGAACTTATCAACTACCACAAATATATACTCATGTCTCTTCTTCGTTGTTGGTAAACCTCCCACAAAAGCCATGGAAATAATTTCCCAATGTTGATTGGGTATAGGTAAGGGATGGTCTAGACCTTACTTCATGTTATTGGGATTGTTGGTACACCAAAGTAATCATCCTCTAATATATCGTTCTACATATTCTTTCATTATGAGCTAGTACACATACCTCTGTAAGTTAACAATTTTATTCCCAACAAAAAAATGTCCTATAACCTTGGATGTGGGATCCTCTCTGATAAGTTTCAATTCTTCACCTTTAGGGACATAGATATTTTAAGATTGTAGAGTAAACCATTTTGAAAAAGATATTTATCCTTCATGTCACTTTCTTATATATGAATTCGGCCCTGTAACTATTGAACTCTTTGTATGGATCATGGGTAAAAGGATCCATGTGTGTAAAAGTTACAAAAGTTATAATATTTGATGTGGGTGGAATTGAAATCATGTATGCAAACTTGTTTTTTCTACCCTTCTTATACTTTATGACCAAATCAAATTATTGTAACAGGCCCATCCATTTGTAATTCCTATTTTGTTAGCTTACTCTGGGCTTGCAAATATTGGAGTGGTTAGTGATATGTGTAGATGATGGTCTCCTTTCCCATCAAATAGTTCTTCCACTTTTTGATATCTTGTACCAGTGCATAGAGATCCTTTTCATAGGAAGAGTACTTGAGAACTTCCCATTGAAATAATTCAAAACAATAGTAGACATGCCTTCCTCCCCGCAACATGACTGCTCCCATGGAATCTCCACTTCAAAGGTCTTCTATAATTTTTTTAGCACGAGCATTGGTTCTCGACTTATACTTATTTTCACATTATCAAATGAATTATGTTGATTCTTCCCCCACTATAAACTCTCACTTCCTATTTTTATTGCATGGAGTGGTGCAATTATTATTGAAAACAAATCTATGAACTTATGAAAGTATTGTTCTTCCCAAAAAAACCTCCTAACCTTTGTGAAATTTGTAGGAATTGGCCATTTCATGATGGTCTCCATATTGGTAGGATCTACCTTAATCTTTCCTCCACTAATCACATACACCCGATACACCAAATAGTGCTAAGAAAACTAGAATTTATTGAGATTGGACAACAAGTGGTACTTTTTAAAGGTATCTAATACCTGCATAAGATGTGACATGTGATCCTCCAAGGTAGTACTATAAACCGATATATCATCCAAATTGATAATAACAAATGAATCTAGATAAGGACATAACGCATCATTAATTAGTCTCATAATGTAGTTGGTTCATTGCATAAACCAAATGACATAACCAACCACTCACACAAGCCTTTCATTGTCTTGAAGTAAGTCTTCTAGATATGTTCTTCTTTGAATCATACTTGGTGATATCCTGATTTCAAATCTAGCTCAGTGAATTACTTGGAAAGTTGTAGTTGATATAACAAATTGTTGATCCTTTACAGAGCATATCTATTCTTTAGTGTAACATTGTTTCATTTCCTATAATAAATGCACATATTCCAAGTATCATCCTTCCTGTGCACAATTATGATGGTTGACCCACAAGGTGAGGTACTTGTTTGAATCATACCTTGCTCCAACAACTATTGCAAATGCTTATTTACTTTGTTTTCTTCAAGAAAAAATTATCTATACAACCCAATATTTAATAAGGGGGAGTCTGGTAATAATTCGATTTCATTCTCCACTTCCCTCTTAGGTGGTATTCCTTTAGGATATTAGAACACACCCCTATATGCTGTTAGAAACTCCTCCAATTCATGTTTCCACCCCTTAATACACCATTCCAGGCATGTCTTTACTTTTAACAACTCTTCACTAGGCTGATTTTCTATTAGGAAAAGTAAAATATATTTCTTACTAGAACTAATAAAATTGTTGTCTTGGTTAGAACTTAGCCATCCTTAATTAGTCAATGTTGTTTATCTCTCCACATGAAGACCGAATCCCTCATATGCATGTAGGCGCTTCTAAACACTACTACACATACGTCAAGGGGTACTATTAGTAACATATTTGATCCTGTCACTAATATGAAATTTTTCCAAGGTTATAAGGCTAAGAATGGATGAACTAAAGACAAAGGGAGAGCTTCCAAACCATATGAATATAAAGTAATAGTTTATTTGGAGGTACCTTGAAGAAAATATAAAAAATCCATGCCTTAGGTGCCTAATGAAAGATTTAAGCGCTTAGTAGGTTATCAGAAGTTAAAAAAGGGCCTATACTACCTTGAAAAAAATTAATCTCTAACAACTAACGGGATTACCATGATATCATATCTTGGGATCCAAGCACCAACAAATGTTTGGGGCTTGATCATCGGAATGTTGTAAGCGAGGCAGATCTATAGATGGCGATCAATGTCACACCATAAAGATGAACAACAGATAAGGGGTATAAGTGGTACAACAATGGTTTGAGGAGAGACATACATCAAAAAATGAATGGTGTCACCCAAAAACACCACAGAAGGAAAAACCACCCTCACTTGGTTGCAATAGTGGTAGTATGATTTCAACAAAATACCTATCCACACACTATAAAGTGCATATCTTTCCACCAACTCAACACCACATGATAACAACTCAAAATTCCTTCAAGGATACTCAAAACGATTAGTGACATCATGGTATCCCAACAAAGAACTCCTTAGAGAAAATTTGAAGTTGCCACTTCGACAAAGGGGACCCACTCAAGATTCGAAACAACACCTCCAACTTGGTGACACATAGTATGCTCTCTT
The DNA here is from genome assembly GCA_009831015.1 of Picea engelmannii. Taxonomy (NCBI): domain Eukaryota; kingdom Viridiplantae; phylum Streptophyta; class Pinopsida; order Pinales; family Pinaceae; genus Picea; species Picea engelmannii. The sequence goes on along the minus strand of ML834563.1, from coordinate 46,086 downwards.
GCCACATAAGCACCAACATGGACAAATAAAAAGATACCATGTGTATGTGGGACCATGATGATGTGAATTTATCACCCTTCTCAAATCACTCAAAATTTCACACTCTTCCCAAATCTTCAAAGAACCAAGACAATTGAAAGGCGCATGGCCATAAAAAGCACTAGGAAAGGGATATTAAAATAAGTTTTGGGATATAATTATGATCTGAAAAATCAGTTGATGAAAGAGATAGAATATAGCATGACATTTGGCCTTAGAATATGATTCCTCACCAATCATTATATTGTTACTTGCAGTTGAATAAGGACAAAGATTATTGTCCACACACAAAACATTTAAGAACATCACTTCTGTGTGTAGCAAATCATTTCACCTTACCATTGGCCTAAACAAGTAAATATAGAGCCCTTATAAGATAAATCATCAAGATCAAAATAAACCAATCCATGAGTAATTCATATTCTAAAGGTGAGTTACTCATATGCTTGTTATCGTAGAAGATGACCCACCTGAACAATTTCTTCCCCCATGAGAGATGAATAAACCATCTTGTCCAAAGATGTGTGAGGAGTTTTTCCTATTTTCACAAAGGAGGGTAAAATCCCTTTCTTCTCACATTGGCTCAAACATAAAAGAAATGGAACATCCTATAACCCATCCCAATGTGCGATTATAAAATTTGACCAATCCTCTGCATAATCTTGAGGAATAATATTCAAATAATTGGTGAATGTTTCTTTGAATGATAGAGTGGTGGGGGCTTAGAGGAAATGAATAGATTCCCTCCTAACCATCCAAGGACCTCAATTGTTTAAGGGTTGCCCATGTCCAACACAATAGTAAGATGTTCAATTCATTCACCTAGAATAATCTAGAAATAAGCTCAATTGGATAAAGAGAACAATCTTCACAACACATTAGAAAGTTTTAACTCTATTGGTAAAAATAGTTTTAACCTGATAAATTCAATTGGAAAACTAAAGGTGGTATCCATAAATGAATATATGTATCCATAATCAAGAACTAGTATTGGATCAAATGAATGATCTTCTCATAAATTTCATTTATAAAGGAATATAAGGCGCTCATTCTTATGGTCAACACTTTGGGGAATTTAAGAGCTTCTTACAACCAAAGTTGTTAGCTCAAAAACCCCAAGCACATATAGATAGTAAAAGAAAAATGCACCAATAAATTCATACCTTATGTTATGTTAAAGTATGTAAATCTTATTATTTTTGTGTCTATTTGTAAGGCCACCTCTCTCATATGGCTTCTTATATTAGATCCTCTTAATAAAAGATCAAGAAATAGTTTATGCAACATATTCCGTGTTACAGTGTGTTATATAGTCATGGCATAGAAGTGATTTTCTATTAACAATTGACCATTTATTGGCATCTCTTTATGAATTTAAGTTATATGCAGAGGGTACCTCCATATATTTGAATGTATCATGATGTGTAATTGTCTGAAGTATGTTGTATTGATGTGTACACATGTGTTAGAATTGTTGAAATATTAATTTCTCAACATGTTATTCTATTTCCATAATATAAAAAAAATCATTCTCAATAGTTCCTTTTATGCTTATCTTTATTTTATTCTAATTCACCACTTAAACCACCTTTAAATCTCAATTTATGTGTACACATGTGTTAGAATTGTTGAAATACTAATTTCTCAACATGTTATTCTATTTCCATAATATAAAAAAAATCATTCTCAATAGTTCCTTTTATGCTTATCTTTATTTTATTCTAATTCACCACTTAACCCACCTTTAAATCTCAATTTTTTTAAACACTCATATACATATTCCTCTTGGGATTGAGGTTTTTTATCATCTACGCTAATACTATTTGAGGGCCAAGAGTTTTGAGAAAGAGAGAGAGAAAAAAACTTAATTAATTTTCCATAATTTACTTTACTCCACATATGGCTTTAAGGCTCATCATGAGCCTTATCCCATGGGTTTCCTCTGTTGGATTACTGAGAGGAAAGGTGAATCAATAATAGAGGGATTTAATCCTTTTTAACCATAAAATGCAAGTGTTGTATCATTGTAGCATTTTTTTTTAACAAAAACCAAAGAAAATTTATATTAAAAGAGGTGTGAATAATCACAAGAGAAGTACAAAAATTGATTTGCAGGACCTGTAATTAAAAAACCTGCCTCCCTGTAGGCTCCCAATAGGTATGTGATGAGCGGAGACATGAATTTGTTCTATTATAAATATGATTAGAGATTTTCTAGTAAATATCATACAATAGGAGCCTAATAAAAAAATTGTTAAACATAACATACACTTAAATATTGTTCATGTTTGATGCTAGAGGTTCTCCTTCTGTTGATAGCCTCATATTTAGGTCCAGTCATGGTCGAGGTCCAGGATAAGAGGTTGCATAAAAAATGGCTACATAAGATGCTGGGGAAGCCAAAGGAGAAACAAGTCTAGCCCCAAACTGAAGAATTGCTATATGTTGCCTTAGTGCCTCGCACTCATCTTTTGTCCATTGATGCTCTACCCAGTGATGGATGGTGATTTATGTTATGGATAGGACTTGAGTTGAGAGGGATCTGAGCTGAATTTGCATATTTTTCACTGTATTAACTAATTCCTCATGCTCTTCCACTAAGATGGCGCGTTGACTGCCTGTGTTCCTTTTCATTTTGTTGGGATTGCTATCGTTTCTTGTCTGAATTATGCAAGAACAAATATCTATAATCGAAGGAGGGGCATATTTATCTCTCTTCTTTTGAGTATGAAATAGGCCCATGTAATGCACCATGCTTTTTCTAACATGTTCTATCATTTGCGCTAGATTCAGAGGACGATTTCATTTTCTTGTTTTTGGATGGACACACAAGATACTATCATGTTCTCTATTGATCGTGGTATTGCTTACATTTCCCGAATTAAATGGATATTACTCCAATGGAGTTATACTAAGTGAATTCACCCCCCTCCATGTCTTTTTACTACGGTCTGAAGCAACCCAAAGAATTCCGAAGTGACTTCTCAAGTCGGGGGAGATGAAGGGTGTGTAAAGAGTAGCATGCATTGAGGTGAAGGAGGGAACATTAGGGTGGCAAGAGGTGAGGTAAAGTAGCGTGATATCCCATATCCAAGAGCTAAGTGTCAGAGTGTTTTGATGTGAAGGGTTCACGCTGGTGGCCAAGTTCATGGTCCAAGTGTCAATCTGAGCGATTAGGTGAGCTCGCCGCCAGTTTTCGAGTGCTTGTCGGATGGGTGACAGGGTCATGGAATGAGCCTTATTTGTGTGATTCCATTGAAAACCAATGAACTCGGCTCCAGAGTGGTTTCCATATTCACTTGAGAATCTACCATTTTATTATTGCGTCTAAGAACATGAAAAAAGGAAACATTGCAGAAGTGTTTGATAATTATCGAGATTCATTGAAATATGGAATTTAAGTGGATATTCAAGGGGTGGGAGCCTCTGCGAACATGATTTATGATTATCTTAGAATCGATTATGACTGAAAGGGAGTGGATGTTTGTATTTTTGGCGAGGATAATGCCTTGATACAGAGCGTAGGCTTCAACTTGGTTTTTGGATGCAATTCTGAGGCTCCATTGGAATGGAAGTGTTTGATTTCCTTGTGGGATAATGATGACCCCTCCTCCTGCCACCCCATATCCTTGTAGCATTATCATCCAATAGTTGTAGAGTAAATAAACAATGAACAAATAAGCAATCATACATAGTACACCAATGTTTTTACATGGAAACCCAAAGAGAGATAAAACCACAGAATGATTTTTCTTATATGTCTTTAAGAATTACATTCATTGGAAGCACCAACTTCATTTGTTTTCTAGCTGCAACTCGAAGGAGGCTCCAACCCCCTAGTTTCTCAAGCTACAACCTGAGGGAAGCTACAACTCCTCAATTATTTGGATAAAACCAGAAGGAGGCTACAACCCCCTATGTTCTTTGGCTACAACCAAAAGGTGGCTACAACCACCTATCCTTGCCTCGTCCAACCACCCTGTCGTAAAAATAAAATGATGGAACCACTATCACACTGTCACTATGAGTTATACTGTTGTAAACCTATACCAATCAACCTACACCAAACAACCTGTACCAAACAACCTGTGCCAACATGTACCATACATCAACCTGTACCATAAACAAGTGCATCAACCATGCACTAAACTTGTACAAATAACTTGTCGAAACAACTTATCACAACAACCTCTCTCATCCATCTTATCAACCAAATCATATCTACTCACCAAGATAAATCACCAAGAAAAGTCTCAACCATATCCACAATATCACCAAGATGTGCATCAACCAAGCATAACAAAACAACTTATGATCATCACCAATATCAATATGTTCTTCTAATAATATACCAAGACAAGTATGCTACATCATCCATAAACCATGTGTGAACAATACTACTAACAAGTGCCTCCAACCATGTACCAATTATGTACCAATCATGCATCAAATGCACATAAACTATGATTCATCAAGATGTGACAACATCATCAACTATACACCTCATCTATGTGCCAACTCATCAACTACTTCTCTCAACCATGTACCGGACATGCACCTCAACCAACATCCATCATCAATTTCATCATCCAAATCTGATTTGTAACTCTGTAATAGACCTGGCGTATATGACCACCTACCTACACAAATTCCTTAAATTTAACAACAAGAGACTAGCATTGTCATCAAACTTTACGCTAGTCTCACATGACTAATTTTGGATTAGTCAACAACCCTAACTTGAAATAATCATAACTATGTACCTGTAATGAAAAAAGATATGAAAATAGTACACAATGTTCTTCAGTGTCTTTTATGCAATTCCTCCATGTTTCACTACTTGGAACCTCTCAAAAAAAGAGTTATAGAAAAAATGACATACCTTGTTGAATTTTGGCTTATTCTAGAGAGTGAACTTGTTGAGTCTTCCTCCCACACATAATATTTTTTGTATGGATCTGAAATTGGTACACCTAATACTAAAGATTGTAATCTAATCAATACATTTGGTATTACTAAATTTGTATATGTTATGAAGAACTTATGACTTTTTTACCCGAAACACCTGTTTTAGACCAACTTCAAAACTAGCCACAAACCCTATTTTCATGAAATGTAACTCCAAAAATAAAATGACCCACAAGCTGAAATTTTTATCACAACTACTTAGATATGTTTCCTCAATGGCCTCTATATTTCATGTTCTGAGTCATTCTAGAAATTTTTTTATTGCTAAAATGGTGAGATGAATTGCAAATAACATACCTTAGAAAGCATCATCATAAGAATTTATCCTCCCTTGAATTTCGGTCTTCTTTACTTCACCTTCCCTATGAAATTCTCCTTAAATATCCTTTGGTTGACTCAGTCACTTGTATATATTCAATATGATCACATGTAATTAAATGAGAGATACTTGCTTCTTATTTATCCTTTTATGTAGCTTCCTCAAGGGGTTACCTTCTAACCATCTTAAATCACTTTCCTTATTTTAGTGCTAACCCACTTCTAACCACTTGTCCACTTAGTAATTTCTCTAATAAATTTATTATTTAATAATTTATTTTGTATCACTTTGAATTATAGTACACTCATCATTTCACTTTATTATTTAAATAATTTCTTCTTTGCAAACACTTTGACTGGTTTAACCTTTTGGGGCTTCATGGTTTGACATTTTGGGGCTTCTAGAGGACTCGTGAGGGTTCTGCAACTTCACATGGCCATAACTCTCAAACCATGAGAAGTTATGTGACATTCCACATACCACTGGAAATGGCATGACATGTGCTATCCATCTAGAATAGGCTTACCTTCAAATATATTAACACACATACCATTATACATCAAACAAAATAGGTTCCATTACCCAAAACTTTCTTCTACCAAAATTTTCTACCATACTTTATTCATGGGTTGACATAAATGAAAACCAACCCAATTAATCAACAATATCCCCCTTTGGCATTGATGGAAACACTTTGATGCAATAATAAATTCATATCACTCATGCTCCCCCTGTGACCGTCGCTCCCCCTGGAATCATGCCTATGTGCTCTTTTATGCAAGCATTTTCCTTTGCATCTGATAAGTCTCATGCCCTTTGTCACCAATGGCAAAGGTATCTTTCCATATGGGACTTCTCCCCCTGACTGGACTCTTCCTGAAACTGATCTCCCAACCTGAACTTTCCTCTTTATGGTGATTCCTCGTGTAAATCTAAGACATATAAGATAAGCATTCAAAAGCATTCATTTTGGAGTAGAAATTACTCCGAGTCTTTGGCAAAGATACTAAAAGGCTTTTCTTGGAAGCATTTTTGTAAAGATGTCTACCACTTGTTCTTTTGTGCCCACATACTGAACTCTAATGTTCTTCTCTGCAACCTTTTCCCATAGAAAGTGATACTTTATTGGAATGTGCTTCATCTTGGAGTGCATCACTGTAATGTCCCCCACCTCTTAGAGAGGTGACGAGGAGACTCAGTGGCCTGGGGACCCCCACTAGGTCATAGTCTCACACTAAGGGGGGGGGGGAAGTCAAGAAGTTAAAAGTTATATTTTTAAGTTGACTTAAGAAAGGAAAAGGATAAAGGAGTAAAAGATAACTCAACATAAGAATAGAAGATTAACCCTGGGATTTAACCTAAATCAATAGAGAATTAGAAGGAAAAGTATAAGTAAGAGGCTAGGGTGCACCTATTAATCATTCTAGTTTTGGATTAGCATTTGCTATTTCTCTTGAGCATTCAATTTGGGGGTTTGCTGTAAAAACCCTTGTGAGAAACTCAATGGTGAAATATCCACTCACCTTGTTCCACAGCTTGGTCTTGTGGATGAAAGACTCATCCACACCATTCTAGTCTCAGCCCATCTCCATCAAGAACTTTAGAAGGTAGCATGCCATATTGTTCTTGTGTTTCCAGCAAGGGTGCACCATCATCTAGAGGGAGGTTCGATCCAGCTTATCCTGAGGGCCTAGGGCCATTCTGATAGTTGGGTTTTGTTTGTAGGGGTAGGACCATCAGTTTGAGGGATTTCTAGAGGGTTATCATCATTCTAACTTTGTCTGTAGATTGGGACATCTTTGTCTATAGATCTTCTTGAGATATGAGTCCGAAACTTCTCCCACAGGATTCTCATAGCTCGATCTGTATTCTTGGAGAGTTTCATAGAATTTGGAGGCCTCCTTCATCAGGGCCGAACCATCTAGGGTTTCAGTGATCTAGTGGGGCACACCATTTAGGGAGGAATTCAGATCTATGAGGTTTGAGAGTGGATTTGGGAATTTGGACATTTAGGTTGTCCTTACAGTTGCCCGATCTATCATTTGGCATATTTCTTAGGATGATTGGAAACTTTTGGTAGCAGGGAATAATTATTGAGGACTTCAACATTCTAGTAGGACGTGGCACTTTCCAGCTTGGAGGTTGAGCATTAGTACGCCTCATATCTACTTGATTTAGTCTTCATTGTATATCCAGCCTTTGGAGGCTTATTTTGTATTGTCAGGAGCATTTTGTAGCAGCTCATATCTATTGCTTGTACGGCCATCTGAGGTTTATGCCAGATCGAACATCTATTGTATTGATCTTACATTGCTCATAATAAAAAGGTCAGATCTTTGCTTGTGCTTCTACATCTTGAATATATTGTGATCTCCATGTGTTGATGAATCTTGTATAAATTAGTAGTAGTTAGTGATTTCAAGAAAGAATTTGGATTGGGATCATTATAGTGGTATCAGAGCATTGATCCTCCAAGCCTGTGGAGAGATCAATGTATGCAGAGGTACAGTGGAACTGTTATGGGTCGGAGGAAGAAAAGCAATAGTGAAACAATGGCATAAATGGAAGGGTCAGGGGATGACCATGATCCTCAAGGCTTGGCTCTATTAGTATCCGAATTTGGTAAGTTCCAAAAAAACATGAACCACATAGAAAGCACATTGGTCCGACAGTTGGACAAGTATCAGGAAACCAATAGAAGGGGACAGGCCGAAATCTCTGAAACCTTGAAGAAAGTTGATGAGAATCTACAGAAAATGAACGAGAACCAAACTAGGATAATATACCTTCTGATGCAAGTGACCCATCGAGGAAAGGATCCTAATACATATGGGATTAAGGAGGTTTGGGGTTCTGGTGGAATCCATGAGGAAGCCAGATATAACTCGGAGAAAGCACCGAGATCTGAAGGAAGTCTGGGAGGTGGAACATTCCATGGACAGATGGATAGCAGAGCCAATCATACGCCATACATGCCAGTGTTCACAGATGAAAAGCTAGGTCAACACTCAGATAACAGAGCTAACCCTAGACCATACATGCCCACATTCACTAATGAGCAAGGGCAACAGGATCAGGTTGAAGATCTTGTGGAACAATTAGCTAGGAGTACCAGGGAATACTACAACTTGGATATGAAAGTTCAAAGAAAGATGTCCCTAGACCAGTATTTTCAACTCAGGTTTAGAAACCAGCCTAGGGCAAACCATAGGGGCAGCTTTGAGTTTGAGCGAAGGGCAGGGAAGATAGAGATTCCATACTTTGATGGTACGACTAAGATGACAACACAAGCATGGGTGCAGAAGCTGGATACTTACCTGCAGCTTAACCCCATGAGAGAGATGGATGCCATCAAGTTTTCCACCATGTACTTGGATGGAAAGGCCCACGACTGGTGGTACCATGGGCTCACCACACTCGGCCACAACCAAATTGTATCCTATACAGAATTCATGTAGAGTCTGATTGATAGATTTGATCTAGGAGATCCTGAGTTACATTTTCGGGAGCTCACCCAACTCAAGAAAATAGGTATGGCTGAGGCATACATTGATGAGTTCTCGAGGTTTCCAGTGATGGTGAAATATATGTCCCCAACCAGGCTCATGATGCTCTTTACAAAAGGATTGATGGAACCCTTGAAGGGTTGGGTTAAGGCCTTCAAGCCTACTAGCCTACAGGAAGCCATTTGGAAGACAAGGGATCTGGATCCAGCTGCTAAACCAAGATTCATACCCAGACCACCTCTTAACAATGGTGGAAGAGATCAAAGGCCTCCAATAAACCAGGGAGGATGTGACCCTAAGGGTTATGACAGGGGCCGTGGCAGAATAAATGACAACACCAGGAGGGAACTGAGAAGGAAGAAACTCTGCTTCACATGCAAGGAGCCATGGAATCCCTCACATAAGTGCATGGGATGAGGATAGGTACATTACATTGAGGTCACTTCAGATGATGAAGAAGAGGATGAGTATGGTCAGATACAAAACATGGAGGCTGAAACATTAGAGGTAGCAGAAGAGGAGGTTCCAGAACTAGACTGTGTAGCTAGAGAGAAGGCTACGTTGGCATCTATTAGCGAGGTACCCAAGTTCAACACCTTCAATATGAGAGGGGTCTTGCAAGGACAGAGAGTGTCGATTCTGATTGATGGAGGACCTTCCCACAATTTCATTGATGCAACATTACTGAAGAGGAGTCACATACCTATAGTAGAGTTTGAAGGATTCAAAGTGGAGGTAGCAGGTGGTAGTACTAGCCCTGTAACAGATACATACCAGGTATGAAACTCACCTTGGGAAGGCATGAGTTAGTTCAAGATGTGTATGTGATGGATATTCCCGATACCAACATCATCTTAGTGGTGTAGTGGCTCAACACTTTAGGACCCATCACCACAAATTATAATACCATGGAAATGTCCTTTATGGAGGAAGGAGGACGAAAGGTTGTGCTCAGAGGCATGACAAGTAACTTTGCCAGAGTGGTCACGACCAAGAGGATTGAAGCCATCTTCAGAAGGGAATAAATTGTATACATTGCAGAATGTAAGGTCTCAACATGGGTGGATGAGAAGGGAAAGGTTCATTTCACACCAGAGATCAAAAGAATCCTTGACAAACACCAGAAAGTGTTTGGGCCGATTCCTCCAGGTGTGCCACTAGACAAGGGGTTTGAGCACATCATTGAGCTAGAAGCAGGGGCTAATCCTATTATCACCACACCCTATAGGCATCCCAAGAAGTATAATGACGAGATAGAGAAGGCCATCAAAGATCTTCTAGACATGGGACACATTGGACCGAGTTCAAGCCCATTTTCTTCGTTAGTAGTCTTGGTGAAGAAGAAGGATGGAATGATGAGAATGTGCATTGACTTCCGGGATTTGAATAAAAAGATGATCAAAAACAGGTACCCCATACCCAGGATTGATGAGTTGATGGATCAGCTGCATGGAGCTATATATTTCACAAAAAATGATCTTCGCTCGGGCTACCATCAAATCAAAATGAGGGAGGAGGACATCTCAAAAACAACCTTTAGGTGTCACTACGGCCATTACAAGTTTTTGGTGATGCCCTTTGGGTTATCCAATGCCCTAGCCACATTTCAGTCTTGCATGAACGATGTGTTCAACAAACAACTGAGGAAACACTTGTTGGTATTCTTTGATGACTTTCTCATTTACAACAAGACCTATGATGAACACCTTCGACATGTGGACCAAATCCTGTCAATCATGGAAGAACAATCACTATACACCAAGGAATCCAAGTGTGAGTTTGGAATGACATAAGTTCTTTACTTGGGACACATCATAGGGGAAAAAGGGGTACAGGTACACCAAGAGAAAATAACAACCATTAGGGAGTGGCCTACTCTGAAAACACTCACAGAACTGAGGGGATTCCTGGGCCTATGCACATACTACAGGAAATTTTTCAAAGGGTTTTCTCAACTGTGTGCACCCTTGAATGACCTGACTAAAAAGGGGTCCTTCAAATGGAATGATGAGGCCCAAGTCACGATGGAGAAAATGAAAGAGGTCATGAGCACCTTCCCAGTTCTAGCTCTTCCTGATTTTGGCATACCCTTCACTTTGGAGTGTGATGCCTCGGGGTAAGCTGTAGGGGCCATGTTGATGCAGAACAGGCACCCCCTTGCCTATGAAAGAAGGAAACTCAGGGGTCCTGAACTACTTTACAACATTTATGACAAAGCAATGTTGGCTATCATGCATGCACTAGCCAAATTTAGGCAATATTTGGTAGGTGCAAGGTTTGTGGTCAAATCATACCATAACAGTCTTAAATATCTATTGGAGCAGAAGGATTTGAATGAAAGACAACAAAAATGGGTAAGAAAAATACAAGCCTATGAATTTGACATTGAATTCGTCAAAGGGAAGAACAACGCAGTGGCCGATGCATTATCTAGAAGGCCATCCATTTTTGCCATGTCCGGTATGTCAGTCGACTGGAAGGAACACTTGATAGTGGAATATGCAAAGGATCAGTTCTCTTGTCAACTGTTGGATCAGAAAATACAGGATGACAACTTCAGGGTCATAAATGACCTCATCTATTACAAAGGCCATATCTTTTTAGTTCTTGGATCAGCTCTCAAAGCTAAGATCCTGCATGCATGTCATAACTCACCAGTAGCAGGGATTCAGGGCATCAGTAAGACGTATAGGTAGGTGAGAAAGAGGTTTTCATGGAAAGGCCTCAAGGAATATGTGATGAATCATGTCAAAGAATGCACCACATGCCAAGACAAAAAGGATGAGCACACACACCCTGCAGGACTGTTGCAACCCCTACCTATTCCAGAGCACAGGTGGGAAAGTATATCCATGGATTTTATCACAGGTTTTCCTAGAGCACAGGGGAAATATTGCATTTTCATGGTGGTAGACAGGTTGACAAAGTTTTCACACTTTTTTCCCATAGCCACAGACTTCAGTGCAGCATAGGTGACCGAATTATTTTTTAGAGAGGTGTTCAGACTACACGGCCTACCCAAAACCATCATCAATGACAGGGACGACAGATTCATGAGTACGTTTTGGCAGGAGTTGTTCAAATTAGTGGGAACTACATTGAATCCTAGTACTAGCTATCACCCTTAGATGGATGGTCATATTGAGATAGTCAACAAATGGGTGGAAGGTTACCTCAGAAACTACGTAGCAGGACAATAGAAAGCATGGGTTAGATGGTTACATTTGGGAGAATATTGTTACAACACCACCCAACACATGTCCATTGGCATGTCACCCTTCAGATATTTATATAGCTATGATCCTTTATCATTTGTGGAGATTGCATTTGGTGACAGCAGGGCTCCAATGGTACAGGATTGGATACAACAGAGCCAAGACATTCTTAGGGAATTGAAGGATCATTTACAGAGGACATAAAACTAGCAAAAGGTCCAAGCAGACAAGCACATAGTTGATCATACCTTTGAGGTTGGTGATTTAGTCTATTTGAGGTTGCAACCATACAGGCAGGCCTCCATTAAAAGAAGCAGAGCTGAGAAACTACAACCACGTTTCTTTGGAACTTACAGAGTCAACAAGAGGATAGGGGCAATAGCTTATGAGTTGGAGCTTCCACAGGGTAGCAAAATTCAAAATGTCTTCCATGTCTCGTGCCTTAAGAAATCCCTCGATCAACATGTCGGGCCTATTGAGGCATTACCTCCCATGGATGAGGAGGGACAGCTTGTTTTGATTCCAGAGGAGGTGTTAGAAGTTAGAGAGAAGAGGTTCTGAAACCGAAACATCAAGGAGTATCTGATCAGGTGGAAGGATTTACCCATTGAGGATGCCACTTGGGAGCTGGAGCACGTGGTTAGAGAAGTAGGTTTGGAATTGCTTGAGGAAAAGCAATTTCAAGTAGGGGAGACTGTAATGCCCCCCACCTCTTAGAGAGGTGATGAGGAGACTCAGTGGCCTGGGCACCCCCACTAGGTCATAGTCTCACAATGAGGGGGGGGGAAACTCAAGAAGTTAAAAGTTATATTTTTAAGTTGACTTAAGAAAGGAAAAGGATAAAGGAGTAAAAGATAACTCAACAGAAGAATAGAAGATTAACCCTGGGAGTTAACCTAACTCAATAGAGAATTAGAAGGAAAAGTATAAGTAAGAGATTGGGGTGCACCTATTACTCATTCTGGTTTTGGATTAGCATTTGTTATTGCTCTTGAGCATTCAGTTTGGGGGTTTGTTGTACAAACCCTTGTGAGAAACTCAGTGGTGAAATATCCACTCACCTTGTTCCGCAGCTTGGTTTCAGGGATGAAAGACTCTTCCACACTATTCTAGTCTCAGCCCATCTCCATCAAGCACTTCAAAAGGCAGCAGGCTGTACTATTCTTGTATTTCCATCAAGGGTGTGCCATCATCTAGAGTGAGGTTCGATCCAGCTTATCCTGAGGGCCTGGGGCCATTCCGACAGTTGGGTTTTGTTTGTAGGGGCAGGACCATTAGTTTAAGGCCTTTTTTGGAGGGTTATCATCATTCTACATTTGTTTTCATATTGGGACGTCTTGGAGCCATAAGGGACATCCTGTGATTCAATAAAACTCAGATCTAGGGAGATCTGCTTGAGATCTGAGTCCGAAACTTCTCCCACGGGATTCTCATAGCCCAATCTATATTCTTGGAGAGTTTCATAGAATTTGGAGGCCTCCTTCATCAGGGCCGAACCAACTAGGGTTTCAGTCATCCAGTGGGGCACACCATTCAGGGAGGAATTCAGATCTATGGGGTTTGAGAGTGGATTTGGGAATTTGGACATCTGGGTTGTCCTTACAGTTGCCCGATCTATCATTTGGAATATTTCTCGGGATTATTGGACACTTTTGGTAGTAGGGAAGAATTATTGAGGGCTTCAACATTCTAGCATGATGTGGCACTTTCCAGCTTGGAGGTTGAGCATTAGTACACCTCCGATCTGATTGATTCAATCTTCATTGTATATCCAGCCTTTGGAGGCTTATTTTGTATTGTCGGGAGCATTTTGTAGCAGCTCATATCTATTTCTTGTACAACCATCTGAGGTTTATGCCAGATCGGCCATCTATTGTATTGATCTTACATTGCTCATAATAAAAAGGTCAGATCTTTGCTTGTTCTTCTAAATCTTGAATATATTGTGATCTCCATGTGTTGATGAATCTTGTATAAATTAGTAGTAGTTAGTGATTTCAAGAAAGAATTTGGCTTGGGATCATTACAATCACTGGGTTCTTTGAGATATTTATGGAGCTTGTATTATCACAATAGATTGGAATGGGCTCACCATACTCAACCTATATATTTTTCAAAGTTTGTTTCATCCATAAAACCTGAGTACAACATCATGTTGTTTCCATATACTCTACATCAGTTGTAGATAAAGATACTGATGATTGTTTCTTTCTTAGACAAGATACTAAACACTCACCCAAGTAGAACATTGCTCCAATGATGCTTCATTAGTCATCAATGCAACCTTCCCTATATGCATCTGTGTAGGAAATAACTGATGGATCCTTTCCTTTTGGATAACATAATCCAAACTCTTCCATTCCTTTGAGATATATGAAAATCCTCTTCACTGCTAATACATGTGATTCCTTTGGTGTTGCATGAAATCGGGCCACCTGTCCAACTGTCTGCATTACATCTAGTCTGCATGTTGTCACATATACTAATCTATGAATCATTGACCTGTATTGCCTCTATTTTGTAGACTTTGAATCATCATATTTTCTTAACTTGCAACTCATTTGCATAGGAGTGCAAAATGGTTTGCAATATTCCATTCTGAACCTCTTTAACATTTCTCTGATATACTTAGTTTGAGAAATAAAAATTCCTTGGTTGATTTGACGTATCTGAAGACCGAGAAAGAAGGATAGTTCTTCGAGCATGACATTTCAAATTCATTCTGCACATCCTTTTCAAATTTCTGGCTTAACCTTTCATCAGTACTTCCAAAAATAATATCATCAACATAAACTTCAATTAATAAAATAATATCTTGAGTTACCTTGATGTAGAGGTTGTTGTCTTCACTTACTTTTTTGAGCCCTGCCTATTGTAGATATTTATCTAGTATGGAGTACCATGCTCTAGGACCCTATTTTAGAGCATGCAAGGTCTTCTTCAATTTACACACATAATGTGCGTTCTTTGACAACTGAAATCCTTATGGTTGTTCAATGTAGACTTATTCTTCAAGTTCCCCCTTTAGAAAAGTTGATTTCACATCCATTTGATACACTTTAATATTCTTGGAGCATGCATAAGCTAAGAGAAATAAGATTTCTTCCATTCTGGCAACTAGGGAAAATGTCTCTTCAAAATCGATTCCTTCAACCGGTGCATATCCTTTACATACCAACCTATATTTTTTCCTTGTAACATGTCCATATTCATTCAATTTATTTATGAAAATCCACTTTGTTCCAATCACAATCTTCTTCTTTGGTCTTGGAACCAATTCCCAAGTGTCATTCTTCTCTATTTGATCCAATTCTTCATCCATGGCCTTATTCCATAATTCATCCTTGATGTACTCTTTAAAATAGTTTGGTTCAATCGTAGATAAGAGTGCTAGATGCATTTGTTCTATTGAACGAATTCTTCTTCTAGTCTCAACTCATGCATCCTTGTTTTTGATAATCTGATCTAAAGGATGATTCTTCTGTACTCATTTTCTAGGTGTCTTTAGAGGCAGTTGCTTAACTTTCTCTTTTACTTCTGTTTGATATTCTTCATCTCCCCCTTCTACTTCTTCTTGATATTATGCCTTTTCTTCATAAAGTTGTTCCATTGATTCATTTTCTTCTTCCTTTAATTCTCGTCCACCTGTTTCATCAATTGTTACATTGATGGTTTCCACAACTTTGTTCAACCTGAAATTGTAACACTTGCACGCTTTCCTTGGACTTGAGTAGCCAACAAGTAGTCCTTTATTCACATGAGATTCAAACTTTCTCACTCTACCATCTTCTCTTTTGATGTAGCATTTGCTTCCAAATACTCTCAAGTGCTTCACATTTGTTGGTCTTCCTTTCCATAGCCCGTAGGGATTTTTGTCATTGTTGTTTCTGAGAATTACTCTATTTTGAATGTGAATTGTTGTATGCACTACATGTGTCCAATTTTTTTTTTGTCAATTTGGAATCCATTAGCATTGTTTGAGCCATTTCCTGTGTAATTATCATCCATTATGATAATGTTCCTTTGTCTATGAACCACTCTCTGAACCAATCTATGAATCCATTCTCTCGTATACTGTCATATATTTTTCCAAACCTACTAAGTGTTATTATGAATCCATCTTTATCCATACTATCCAAGACTCTATTGAACAACTATCCATAATGCTGACCCATTTAGCACTATACTATCATGGAGTCTTCACTACTACAACTGATTAATCATTCAAACTGTACTTCTGCTAAATGGCTGCTCTGGACCTGTCTACTCAAAATCTACAAGCTACTCGAAGGATGGTTCTTTGGTCTATCACAACTATTGTATAGACTCCCCATGTCTAATATTCATATTACCTGGGAGTCTCTAAGCTAGATGGTTCAAAACAATTCCTTCGCTGATGTGTATTCATCATCTTCTTCATTGGTAGATTCATCATTTGTCTGAGCTATGACTTCTTTCTTTCTATCTGTGGATTCATCTTTCAGTACAATGCATACAAGTACAATCTCTTTAACCTATTCCTTACTTACCTGTCCTTCTTTTATTTCAGTTATTTTCCAAACCTTTCTATATTTGAAATCTTTCTTTTTTCTCTGTAGAATTTTCCTCATATCATTTTATTTCCAATCTTGCGATCTCTGGGACCTATTCTTTGTCCACCTATTCTTCATTTTTTCTTATCCATACTTTATTATATATGATATCAATGTTCTCTTTCATTGAAGTATCAATCATGCTTCTACAATAACTAGTTATGTATCCATAGTTATGACATTTGTAACATTCAATGTCACGTGGGGCCACATAGGCATTTCTTGCTTGAACATCTCTTTTATCATCCTTGCAATCTGCAATCTTATGTCCAAAATTAGTACAATAAAAACAATGACCATAAAATAAATTTGCATGCCTAGGAGTGAATGATCTTTTTTGTGGTCTAGTCCTTTTGAATTTCTTCCTTGACTGATCATGATCATGATTGAAGCTTCTTTGTGTCTTGAACATGGATGGTCTTCTTGAATATGTATCTTCAATAGTTTTCTTAGATTTTGGTTGACCATGATTCTTTCCTTTGAGTACTTCTGCATAAATCTTTCTATTTTCTTCATTCTTATTTTCTAGTAACCTATAGTGCTTCTATTCATTCTCTATAACTAATGTGGATGCTTTTGTCTCTTCAACATTCTTGTTGAGCTTGACTATTTTACTTTTCAATGTGACAACTTCTTCTCCAAGATTCTCAACCTCTTCTTCTTTCTTCATTCTTTGAGACTTCATGAATTCTTTTGTTCTTTTCTCTTCTTCAAGATGGATTTTTAATGTGATTATTTATTCTTCAATTCTTTTCTCTTCTTGACCAAACTCTTCCTAAAGATGGTGTAGTCGTTATTTCTTTCCTTAAGATGATCTGTCAATATGTTATCTCTCATTTTTGCTTCTTCCTTCTATGCTGCTATGTTGGCTTCCAAATTTTGCTTTTGATATTCATGATTTTCTTTGATCTTTCTGGATTCTTCCAGCTGAGTTCTTAAGTTCTCGATGACCTGATGGGATTCTTAAAAAATTTACCAACCTTTTCTCTTACCAGATTAAGTAATCATTCCTCGATGAAATCCATTGCCATTTTGTTATTCTTCTTCAATTCCTTGTTGGTTGCAGTCTTTTCCCTTTTTGAACTATCATATCCTGTAACAAATGGTAGCCAAATATAATACCCTTGTGCCTGTAAAAATACTTTCATCCTTCCACTCCACATCTAATACTTTAAACCATTCTTAGAATAATCCATGATCTCGTTCTAGTGGTTAAACTATTTCCTGAAGGAACCTGCTCTGATTCCAATTGTTGGATTACTGAGAGGGGGTTTGAATCAATAATAGAGAAATTTAATCCTTTTTAACCATAAAATGCAAGTGTTGTATCAATGTAGCATTATCATTCAATAGTTGCAGAGTAAATAAACAATGAAAAAACAAGCAATCATACACATACATAGTACACCAGTGTTTTTACGTGGAAACCCAAAGCGAGAGAAAACCACTGAATTATTTTTCTTATATGTATTTAAGAATTACATTCATTGGAAGCACCAACTTCCTTTTTTTTCCAGTTGCAACTGGAAGGAGGATCCAACCCCGTAACTTCTTAGGCTACAACCTGAGGGAAGCTCCAACTCCCCAATTCTCTGGCTACAACTAGAAGGAGGCTACAACTCCCTATGTTCTCTAGATACAACTGGAAGGTGGCTACAACCACCTGACCTTCCTCTATCCAACCACCCTATTGTAGAAGTAGAATGATGGAACCATTGTCACACTATCATTGTGAGATATAATGTTGTAAACCTGTACCAATCAACCTGCACAAAACAAATTGTAACAACCTATACCAAACAACTTGTGCCAACATGTACCATACATCAAACTGTACCATAAACAAGTGCATCAACCATGCACCAACCCTGTACAAATAACCTGTTACAATAACATGTCTAAACAACCTATCACAACAACCTGTCTCATTAATCTCATCAACCGAATCACATATATTCACCAAGATCAATCACCAAGACAACTCTCAACCATATGAACAATATCACCAAGATGTGCATCAACCAAGCATAACACAACAACACATAATCATTACCAAGATCAATATGTGATTCTAATAATATACCAAGACAAGTATGCTACATCATCCATAAACCATGTGTGAACAATATTACTAACAAGTGCCTCCAACCATCTACCAAGTATGTACCAATCATGCATCAAATACAAATCATCTATGACTCATCAATAGGTACCAACATCATCAAATATACGCCTCATGTATATGCAAATTCATCAATTACTTGTCTCAATCATGTATCTAACATGTACCTCAACCAAAAGCCCTCATCAATTTCATCATCCAAATATGATTTGTAACTTTATAATAGAACTAGTGTATATGATCACATAGATGAAAACCTTCCTTAAATTTAACAACAAGAGACTAGCATTTTCATCAAAGTTTACTTTACTCTCACATGACTAATTTTGGATTAGTCAACAACCCTAACTTGAAATGATTATAACTATGTATCTGTAATGAATAAAGATATGAAAATAGTACACAATGTTATTAAGTGTCTTCTATGCAATTCCTTGAGGTTTCACTACTTTGAACCTCTCATAAAAGGAATTATAGAAAAAATGACATACATTGTTGAATTCTGACTTATTCTAGAGAGAGAACTTGTAGAGCATGGCCCGAATGGAATATTTGTTGTATGGATCTGAAATTTTTACACAGAATTCTAAAGACAGTAATATAACCAATACATTTGGTTTTATTGAATTTGGATCTGTTATGAAGAAGTTATGACATTTTTACCTGAAAACCCTGTTTTAGACTAGATTAGCCACAAACCCTATTTTCCACGGAGTGTAACTACAAAAATACAACGACCCACAAGATGAAATTTTTATCATATCTACTTGGACATGTTTCCTCAACAACATCCAGATTTCGCGATCTGAATCATTTTGGAAAATATTCTATTGCACAAATGGTGAGATGACATGTAAATAACATACCTTAGAAAACATCATCAAAAGAATTTATCCTCCCTTGAATTTCAACCTTCTTTACTTCACCTTCCCTCTGAAATTCGCCTTAGATATCATTTGGTTACCTTAGTCACTTATAGATATCTAATATGTATTTAAATGTGAGACCCTTGCCTCCTATTTATACTTTTATGTAGCTTCATCAATGGGTTACCTTCTAACCATCTTAAACCACTTTCCTTATTTTAGGGCTAACCCACTTCTAACCACTTGTCCACTTAGTAATTTCTCCATTAAATTTCTTATTTAAATAATTTATTTTGTATCCACTTTGACTTCACTCATCACTTTASGTTATTATTTAAATAATTTCTTCTTTGGAACCACTTTGACTACTTGACCTTTTGGGGCTTCTAAATGACTCATGAGGGTTCTCCAACTTCACATGGCCATAACTCTCTAACCGTGAGGAGTTATGTGATGTTCCACATACCAATGAAATGGCATGACATGTACTATCCATCTAGAATAGTGTTACCTTCAAATATATTAAAGCTCATACCATTATACATCAAACAAACTTGGGTCCATTACCCAAATMTTTGTGCTACCAAAATTCMCTACYGAAATTTCYTCAAGAGATGACATCAATGAAAACCAACCCAAATAATCAATWWTTTTTTATTATTTGGGTTGGTTTTCATTGATGTCAACCCTTGAAGAAAGTCYGGTAGCACAAAGGTTTGGGTAATGGAACCGAGTTTGTTTTWTGCATAATGGTATGAGTTTTAATATATTTGAAGGTAAGACTATTATAGATGGATAGTACATGTCATTCCATTTCCAGTGGTATGTGGAACTTCACATAACTCCTCACGGTTAGAGAGTTATGGCCATGTGAAGTTGGAGAACCCTCACGAGTCATCTAGAAACCCCAAAATGTCAAAGTAGTCAAAGTGGTTGCAAATAAGAAATTATTTAAATAATAAATTGAAGTGATGAGTGTAATATAAGTCAAAGTGGATACAAAAGAAATTATTTAAATAATAAATTTAATGGAGAAATTACTAAGTGGACAAGTGGGTAGAAGTGGGTTAGCCCTAAAATAAGGAAAGCGGTTTAGGATGGTTAGAAGGTACCCCTTGAGGAAGCTACATAAAAGTATAAATAAGAGGTAAGGGTATCTCATTTTAATGACACTTGAGCATATTGAATATATATAAGTGACTGAGGTAACCAAAGGATATCTAAGGATGATTTCAGAGGGAAGGTGAATTAAAGAAGGCTGAAATTCAAGGGAGGATAAATTCTTTTGATGATGCTTTCTAAGGTATTTTATTTACAGGTCATCTCACCATTTTTGCAATAACGTTTTTTCTAGAATGATTCAGACTGTGAAATAAGGAGGCTATTGAGACAACATATCCAAGTATTTGTGATAAAAATTTCTTGTAATTCATTTTATTTTTCGAGTTACACTCTGTGTAAAATAGGGTTTGTGGCTAGTCATGAAACTGGTCTAAAACAAGTGTTTCAGGTAAGAACGTCATAACTTATTCATAACAAATCTAAATTTAGTAAGACCAAATGTATTGGTTAGAATACAGTGTGTAGTATTCTTTGTACCATTTTCAAATCCATACAAAAAATATTCTGTGTGGGTTACGCTCTACAAGTTCTCTCTTTAGAATTATCCAAATTCAACAAGGTATGTCATTTTTGTTATAACTCCTTTTTTGAGAGGTTTCAAGCAGTGAAACCTGGAGGAATTGTTTAAAGAAACTGAATAACATTGTGTACTATTTTCAGATCTTTATTCATTATAGGTACATAGTTCTTATTATTTCAATTTAAGGTTGTTGACTAATAAAAAAATAGTCATGTGAGACTAAAGTAAAGTTTGATGAAAATGCTAGTCTCTTGTTGTTAAAGTTAAGGAAGGTTTGAAGGTATGTGACCATATACACCAACTATATTACAAAGTTACAAATCAGATTTGGATGATGAAATTGATGAGGGATTTTGGTTGAGGCACATGTTGGGTACATGGTTGAGAAAAGTAGTTGATGATTTGGCACATACATGAGGTGTATAGTTGATGATGTTGGTACACATTGAAGAGTCATAGTCAATGAGTAGTTGATGCATGATTGAGACATACTTGGTACATGGTTGAAGGCACTTGTTAGTGTTATTTTTGACACATGGTTTGTGGATGATGTAGCATACTTGTCTTGGTATATTATTAGAAGAACATATTGATCTTGGTGATGATTATGAGTTATTGTGTTATGATTGGTTGATGCACATCTTGGTGATATTGTGAATATGGATGATAGTTGTCTTGGTGATTGATCTTGGTGACTAGATATGATTTGGTTGATGAGATTGATGAGATAGGTTGTCTGAACATGTTATTGTGACAGGTTATTTGTATAGTTTTTGTGCATGGTTGATGCACTTGTTTATGGTACATGTTGATGTACAATTTGATGTATGGTACATGTTGGCACATGTTATTGGTACACGTTGTTACATTTTGTTTGGTGCAGGTTGATTGGTACATGTTTACAATAGTATATCTCATAGTGATAGTGTGATAGTGGTTCCATCATTCTACTTATATTTAAGGGTCGTTGGATGGGGTGAGAACAAGTGGTTGTAGCCACCTTCTGGTTGTAGATGAAGAACATAGGGGGTTGTAGCATCCTTCTAGTTGTAGCCAGAGAATTGGGGAGTTGGAACTTCTCTCAGGTTGTAGCCTAAGAAACTAGAGGGTTCGAACCTCCTTCCAGTTTCAACTAGAAAATAAAGGAAGTTGGTGCTTCCAATGAATATTATTCTTAAATACATATAAGAAAAACTATTTTATGGTTTTATCTCTCTTTTGGATTCCACGTAAAGAAATTGTTGTACTATGTATGTGTATGATTTCTCATTTGTTCATTGCTTATTTAATTCGAAGCTATTGGATGATAATGCTACATTGATATAACACTTCAATTTTGTGGTTAAAAAGGATTAAATTTCTCTATTATTGATTCACCCCCCCCTTCAGTAATCCAACAATTGGAATCAGATCCGGCTCCTTTTGGAAAAAATTTAACCACTGGAAGGAGATCATGGAGTACCACTGTTTAGTGGTAAGAATGGGTTAAAATATGAGATATGGAGTAGAAGCACGAAAGTATTTTTACAAGCACATGGGGATTATTTGGATATCATGTTGTTACATAATATGATAGTTCAAAAAGGGAAAAGACTGCAACTAAGAAGGAATTGAAGAATAATAACAAAATAGGAATGGATTTCATCTGGGAAGGATTACCTAATCCAGTAATAAAAAGGTTTGGTAAATGTTCATCATCCAAATAACTTTGGGATAAGTTACATGACATATATTCTTCACCCATCGCAGATTCAAAAAAGGCCAAAGAAGATGCARGTACARATCAAGAAGAAATRTATTCACCATGTCAAAYAGATTCAGAAGATGAAGAGTACGYAATCAATAGAGGTATGKTGTTTTGCTTTAATTTTGAAAAACATGGACATCTTGAAATAAAATACCATGAAGGAAATGAAACCGAAAAAACTAATTGAAAAAGAAGACAATTATGAAGTAGAATTGATTAGTTCTTTAKATGAACTAAGAAAAGAAAGAGAAGAAAAAAAGTCACTCAAGAAAGAATTCATGAAACAAAAGGAAAATGTTCACATTTTTAAAGAAKCCCAACAGGTCATCRAGAAATTAAGAACTTAGCTAGAAGAAGCCAAAAAGATYGAAGAAAATATTGAATATCAAAAGCAACATTTGGAAGCCAACATAGCAACATAGAAGGAAGAAGCARAAATGAGAGAGAATATATTGGCATATCATCTTAAGGAAATAAGTAACRATCCAAACSATCTTGAGGCAGAGCTTGGTCAAGAAGAGAAATAACTTGAAGAAGAAATAATCACATTAAAAATCCATCTTGAAGAAGTGAAAAGAACAAAAKAAGTCATGAAGTCTCAGATTATGAAGAAAKAAGAAGAGGTTGAGAAKCTTGAAGAAGAAGTTGTCACATTGAGAAGTAAAACCATCAATMTCAACAAGAAYGTTGAAGAGACAKAAACATCCACATCARTTATAGAGAATGAAGAGAATCACTCTAGGTTGCTAGAAAAGAAGAATGAAGAAAATAAAAAGAGTTATACAGAAGTACTCAATGGAAGGAATCATGATCAACTATAATCTAAGAAAACTATTGAAGATACATCTTCAAAAAGACCATCCATGTTTAAGCCACAAAGAAGCTTCAATCATGATCATGATTAGTCAAGGCATAAATTCAGAAATACTACACCATGAAGAACATCATTCACTCCCATGTATGCAAATTTATTTTATGGTCATTGTTTTTGTTCTACTCATTTTGGACATAAGGTCGCAGATTGCACGGATTATAAAATAAATGTTCAAGAACGAAATTCCTATGTGGCCCCATGTGACATTGAATGTTACAAATATCATAACTATGGACACATATCTAGTGATTGTAGAAGCATGATCGATACTTCCATGAAAGAGAACATTGATATCATATATAAGAAATTATGGATAGTTGTACACATGAGTCAAAATATGAGTATGGATAGTTTTCCAAGATAGTATGGATAATACAGTGACATATTAGTCAAAATTATGGATAGTTGTGTAGCTGAGTCTTGGAAAGTATGGACAGAGATGGATTCGTAAGAACACTTAACAAGTTTGGAAAGATATATGACAGTGGACGAGAGTATGGATTCCAAATTGACAAATATTTTTTGGACACATGTAGTGCATACAGTAGTTCACATTAAAAAAAGAGTAATGCTCATAAACAAAAATGACAAAACTCCCTACGAGCTATGGAAAGAAAGACCAACAAATGTGAAGCACTTCAGAGTATTTTGAAAAAAATACTACATCAAAAGAGAAGATGATAGAATGGAAAAGTTTGACTCTCGTGTGGACAAAGGAGTACTTGTTGGTTACTCAAGTATAAGGAAAGAATACAAGTGTTACTATCTAAGGTTGAATAAAGTTGTGGAAAACACCAATGTAACAATTGATGAAATTGGTGGACGATAATTAAAAGAATAAGAAAACAAGTTAGTGGAACAACTTTACAAAAACGCAAAAGATGAAGAATAAGTAGAAGGGGAAGATGAAGAAGATCAAACAAAAGTAGAGGAGGAATTTCGGCAAGTGCCTCCAAAGACACCTAGCAAACGAGTACAAGAGAATCATCCTTCAAATCAAATTATTTGAAGCAAAGATGCAGGAGTTGAGACGAGAAAAAGAATCTGTTCACCAGAATAAATGCACCTAGCAATCTTATCTACGATTGAACCAAAAAATTTTGAAGAGGCCAACAAGGATGAATTCTAGAATAAGGCCATGGATGGAGAATTATATCAAATAGAGAAGAATTACACCTTGGAATTGGTTCAAAGACCAAAGAATAGGAATGTGATTAGCATAAAGTGGGTTTTCAGAAATAAATTGAATGAAGATGGACAAGTTACAAGGAACAAAGCTAGATTGGTATGTAAAGGACACGCACAGATTGAAGGAATCAAATTTCAAGAGATATTTTCCCCAGTTGCCAGAATGGAAGAAATCTTATTTCTCTTAGATGCATTCTCCAAGAATATTAAAGTGCATCAGATCGACGTGAAATCAACTTTTCTGAACGGGGAATGTGAAGAAGAAGTCTACATTGAAAAAATAGAAGGATTTGCATTGTCAGAGAACGCAGATTATGTGTGTAAATTGAATAAGGCCTTGTATGGTCTAAAACATTCTCCTAGAGCATGGTACTCTAGACTGGATAAATATCTACAACAGACATTGTTCAGAAAAGTAAGTGCATACAACAACCTATACATCAAGGTAATTAATTGAAGTTTATGTTGATGATATTATTTTTGGAAGTACCGATGACAGGTTAAGCCATAAAGTTGCAAAGGATATGCATAATGAATTTGAAATTTCAATACTTAGAGAACTATCCTTCTTTCTAGGTCTTCAGATACATCAAAGCAACTGAGGAATTTTTATTTCTCAAACCAAGTATATCAGATAAATGCTAAAGAGGTTTGGAATGGAAGATTGCAAAATAGTTACAACTCTTATGCAAACCAGTTGTAAGTTGAGAAAAGATGATGATTCAAAGTATACAGACTAGAGGCAATACAGGTCAATTATTGGTAGCTTACTATATGTGACAACATACAAACTAGATGTAGTGCAGGCAATTGGATAGGTGGCACGATTTCAAGAAGCACGAAAGGAATCACATGTCTTAGCAGTGAAGAGGATTTTCAGATATATCAAAGGGAAAGAAGAGTTTGGATTATGGTATCCAAAAGGAAAGGATCTATCACTTATTTCCTACATAGATGTAGATTGAGCAGGTTTCATTGATGACCAATGAAGCACCAATGGAGCAACATTATACTTGGGTGAGTGTTTAGTATCTTGGCTAAGTAAGAAATAATCATCGATATCTTTATCTAGAGCCGAATCAGAGTATGTTGCAGCAGTAAGATGTTATACATAGGTTCTTTGGATGAAACAAAAAATGACAGATATACAGGTTGAGTATGATGAGCCCATTCCAACCTATTGTTATAATACAAGCGCCATCAGTATCTCAAAGAACCTAGTGATGCACTCCGAGACGAAGCACATTCTAATCAAGTATCACTTTCTACGGGAACAGGTTGCAGAGAATAACATCAGAGTTGAAAATTTGGGCACAAAATAACTAGTGGCAAACATATTTACAAAACTTCTTCCATGAGAAACCTTTGAGAATCTTCACTAGAGACTTAGAGTAATTTCTACTCCAAAATGAATGTTTTTTAAATGATTATCTTATATGTCTTAGATTTACACGAGGAAGAACCATAAAGAGGACAGTTCAGGTTTGGAGATCAGTTTTAGAAAGAGTTCAATCATGGGGAGAAACCCCATATGAAAATATACCTTTTCCATTGATGACAAAAGGGGAGAGATTTCTTAGATGCAAAGGTAAATGCTTGTAGAAAGAGCATAGAGGTATGGTTCTAGGGGGAGCGATGGTCACATGGGGAGCATGAGTGATATGACTTCAATATTGCATTAGAGTGTTTCCATCAATGCTAAAGGGGGATATTGTTGATTATTTGTGTTGGTTTTCATTGATTTAAACCCTTGAAGAAAGTATGATAATGAATTTCGATAGCACAAAGGTTTGGGTAATGGACCCAAGTTTTTTTGATGTATAATGGTATGAGTTTTAATATATTTGAAAGTAATACTATCCTAGATGGATAGTACATGTCATGCCATTTCTTGTGGTATGTGGAATGTCACATAACTCCTCACGGTTAGAGAGTTATGTCCATGTGAAGTTGGAGAACCCTCATGAGTCATGTAGAAACCCCAAAAGGTCAAAGTAGTCAAAGTGGTTGCAAAAAATAATTTATTTAAATAATAAAGTGAAGTGATGAGTGTACTATAAGTCAAAGTGGATACAAAACAAATTATTTAAATAATAAAGTTAATGGAGAAATTACTAAGTGGACAAGTGGGTAGAAGTGGGTTAGCCCTAAAATGAGGAAAGTGGTTTAAGATGGTTAGAAGGTAACCCCTTGAGGTAGCTACATAAAAGTATAAATAGGAGGCGGGGGTCTCTCATTTTAATGAAAATTGAGGATATTGAATATATATAAATGATTGAGGTAACGAAAGGATATCTAAGGAAACATTCAAAGGGAAGGTGAAGTAAAGAAGGTTGAAATTCAAGGGAGGATAAATTCTTTTGATGATGCTTTCTAAGGTATGTTATTTACAGGTCATCTCACCATTTTCGTGATAAATTTTTTTCTAGGATGATTCAGACCATGAAATATAGAGGCCATTGCGACAACATATCCAAGTAGCTTTGATAAAAATTTAATCTTGTGTTCCATTGTATTTTTGGAGTTACACTCCATGGAAAATAGGGTTTGGGGCTAGTCCTGAAACTAGTCTAAAACAAATGTCTCGAGTAAAAACGTCATAACTCTTCATAACATATCCAAATTTAGTAAGCCCAAATGTATTGGTTAGAGTAAATTCTATAGTATTCTTTGCACCATTTTCAGATCTAGACAACAAATATTCTATGCAGGTCATGCTCTACAAGTTCTCTCTCTAGAATAAGCTATAATTCAACAAGGTGTGACATTTTTGCTATAACTCATTTTCTGTGAGGTTCCAAGCAGTGAAACCTGGAGGAATTACATAAAATACACTGAAGAACATTGTATACTATTTCTAGATATTTATTCATTATAGGTACATAGTTATGATTATTTCAAGTTAGGGTTGTTGACTAATCCAAAATTAGTAATGTGAGACTAAAGTAAAGTTTGATGAAAATGCTAGTCTCTTGTTGTTAAAGTTAAGGAAGTTTTGGAGGTATGTGATCATATACACCAGGTCTATTATAGAGTTACAAATCAGATTTGGATGATTAAATTAATGAGGGTTGTTGGTTGAGGCACATGTTGGGTACATGGTTGAGACACGTAGTTGATGATTTGGCACATACATGAGGTGTATAGTTAATGATGTTGGTAGATATTAATGAGTCATATTTGATGAGTAGTTGATGCATGATTGGTACATACTTGGTACATGGTTGGAGGCACTTGTTAGTATTATTTTTTCCACATGGTTTATGGATGATGTAGCATACTTGTCTTGGTATATTATTAGAAGCACGTATTGATCTTGGTGATGATTATGATTTGTTCTATTATGCTTGGTTGATGCACATATTGGTGATATTGTGCATATGGTTAAGAGTTGTCTTGGTGATTGATCTTGGTGAGTAGATATGATTTGGTTGATAAGATTGATGAGACTAGTTGTTTTGATAGGTTGTTTGGACATGTTATTGTGATAGGTTATTTTTACAGGTTTGGTACATGGTTGATGCACTTGTTTATGGCATAGGTTGATGTATGGTACATGTTGGTACAAGTTTTTGATACAAGTTGTTACATGTTGTTTGGTGCATGTTGATTGGTATAGGTTTACAACAGTATATCTCACAGTGATAGTGCGATAGTGGTTCCATCATTCTACTTATATTTTGGGGCAGTTGGATGAGGAAAGGACCGGTGGTTTTAGCCACCTTCCAGTTGTAGCGAGAGAACATCAGGAGTTGTATCCAGAGTATTGGGGAGTTAGAGCTTCCCTCAGGTTGTATCCTGAGAAAATAGGGGGTTGGAGCCTGCTTCTAGTTGCAATTGGAAAACAAGAGAAGTTGGTGCTTCTAATGAATGTAATTCTTAAAGACATATAAGAAAAAGAATTCCATGGTTTTCTCCCACTTTGGGTTTCCACGTAAAAACATTGGTGTACTGTGTATGTGTATTATTGCTCATTTTTTCATTGTTTATTTACTCTGCAACAATTGGATGATAATGCTACATTGATATAATAATTTAATTTTGTGGTTAAAAAGGATTAAATTTCTCTATTATTGATTCACCCCCTCCCCACTCAATAATCCAACAATTCGTTCCAATAAAAATTGGACCATCTTGAGGGATACCACATAGTACATTCAATTCCACTTCATGTAGTACATTTAATCTTACACTTTGTTGTTACCTTGATCCTTGCATGTGTTTACCCATCCCAATGGAAATGGGTTAGGATGAACATGAACCTCCAATCCAATCTTTCCAACAAAATATGATTCTATGAGATTAGTTTATGAACTAGAGTTAAGAAAACATCTGTATTGGTCTTCCGGACTTAAATAACAATGTGGAAGAGCTTGGTCATTTCCTTCTCTTCATGGTGATGACAGATACTTAGATTCACCTCCTTCTTCATTGATTTATACACAATATTATCATCCACATATGAGATACTTTAAACCTAATTGCATCATCCCAATAACAACCTAGAACATCTCAAGGGACAACATATACTACATCCAATTCCACTTCATCAATAAAATTAACACTTAGAGAAAATTTAATCTTACACTATGTTGTTACCTTGATCCTTACATATGTGTTTACCCATCCCAATGGAAATGGGCTAGGATGACCATGAACCTCCAATCCAAGCTTTCCAACAAAATATGATCCTATGATATTAGTCTATGAACTAGAGTAAATAAAACATCTATATTGTTCTTCTTGACTTAAATCATGAAGTGGAAGAGCTTGGTCATTTCCTTCTCTTCATGGTGATGAAGGATACTTAGATTCACATCCTTCTTCATTTATTTATACACAATATTTGCATCCACATCTGAGCTACTTTAAACCTGATTTCTCGAATCTATATCTAGAATAATATTTTTCTTTACTTCCTTCTTATAGTTCTTTGGGTTCAACTCTAGATGTAGTTTCCAAAACTTTTCCTCAATGTGTCCATAAATATTGTAATGGTTGCAATGGTTGTCAGGATCCTTGTAGTGACGTACAATGGTTGTTGAATTCTTATATGTTCCTCCTTTCCACCTCTTCTTCCCCTCCTTGGAAGCTTCATGGTCCTCCTCCTGCTTGGAACCACTTGGTTTCCCTTTATTGTGGCTTATGCTTTCCAGATATTATTCCTATACACATGCCTTGTCCACTATCCTTATATTGAAAAGCATCACATTATTTTGTATATGGATATGTAGACCTCCTAGATATTTGAGGAGTAAAACTAGATTTTTGGGAGAGATACACATCATGATGTACATATTTCTAAACTCGATGGTGTACTCTTGTATACTTTGCCTTTGCTTCTACCTAAAGTGGTGACATTGAATCAACGATACTCTACATACCCAATGTGATAGAATTGGGAGTTAATGAGGTTTTTTAAATCCTTCTAGTTATTTACTGGTGGGTCACCCTTTGTCCTAAGTGTCTCTTTATGATTTTTATGATTTTCCCACCAGGTTAAAGCATGGCCCTCTAACTTTAGTCTCATGAATGATATCCTTTATTATTTATCTATATGGTGAATGATAAAATAAAATTTCTCACTACTAAAAGAAATTACTCAGTATGGCCTTATGTCCACTTTCACTTCCATCTTGAATAGGGATTGTGAAGGGTTTATGGCACTAAAATGCGACTTCTTTTTATCGAGTTTTTTTCGCGACTCATTTTTTGGGTCTTCATTATATTTTAATTTTCCAAATAATCATATCTCTAAGTTTGAGCCTCCAAATTCTCCAATCAGTCATATCTTTCTCGCTAGAGCCACCATGAGGGAGACATTACAATATCTCTCAGTGAATTTCTCTTCTAGACTCATTTTTTATGAGCAAAATCATCAACCATGGCTAGAGTTCTAAGAATTTCCTCTTAAACTTATTCATGGATCCCTTGAAACTTCCCAAAAATACCTAAATAAACCTGCTCTGATACCAATATGGTCTGTAAAATATTGTGGGTATTCAATTGGAGTACTTTTTGAGAACAAATCTGATAAATAAAACTTAAATTTTTACTATTATGGTTAAATTGATTTAAATTCGACACTATTTAGTTACTATATTTTTTCTTATCCATGTAACAAATAAAACATGGAAAATAGAGAATAATAAAATACAATCACATACCATCCAAAAAAACAAAAATATTTTATCTCAAAAATATTTACGGGAGAAAATCTAGCTAGAAGTTGGGGTTCCTCTCCTCTATTTTCTAGTATGGAAATAATACAAGTAAAAAGGAGAATATACTCTTTATGTAGTTACCTGAGACATGTATCCATTTAGGCTACTACAAACCATTAACCACATAATTTATGCTCTCTAATTTTCCCACTCCCATTTTTTCTACTCTTCAATGGAACAAAATAAAATAACATAGAATGGAACCCCTTCTGCTCATGACCGCCTAGTATTTAACATAGATCGATAGTCATCTAGGGTTAGGGAATTAACTTCCTCAACCCTTAATTAGTGATCTAGTTCATAACTTATGGAATTTTATAGAAAATATTATATGTGGCTAGCCCCACATGCTTAATTAATTAGGGTTGACATGGAATCTACTCACATGTGGTGATAAATAGAGTAGGTTAACTTGAGATAGGCATAAATTTTGCATATGAACTATGATTGAGGTAATTCTTGCATAATTGGAAAGGTATAAATGTTTAGAATATAAAAGACAATAAATAATGGTTTGGACCACAAGAAAGTGTCATTTGATGTCTCAAAATGGTTTTGAAATATTTTAGATATTTTTTTGGACTCAAATTTCCAAATTTGTACAAGTCTCTAAAATGGCTCTACACGTTGATTCCTTCAATTTTTTTCAGAAATCGAAGGATATGATCATGACTCCTCTGATGTGTTATCGAAGCAGTTGGAGTTAAATCCCCTGATTCACATCAGAGGATTTTTCCTCAACTATGCTTATTGGAACTAATTCAATCAACTCTTAACCTTGCTCAAAATCCTTAGAATGAACTTCCATGAAACAAAATAGAATACTTTGACACTAACTCATTTGATACCCATAAAATAACTAGCTATCAACCACTCTGATTTACATCATAGGAGTTAATCTCTGAACCTCAAATTTTCCCTTATGAGCACATTTTCCACCTGTTCTTCCTCAAATTTTCACCAAACTGCTCAAACATGTCTACCATCATTCTAACATCCTCACATGATGACTCTTTATCCAATTACAAAACTAATCATTTTTTTGGTAGTTCAAATTCTTAATTCAATTTCATATTATGTGTAAATGTAATCTTTGCACTGAGCTCATTTTTCTTGCAGGTTGAAGTATGTCACCCCAAAATAAGACAACAAGCAAGGTACTTGGGACCGAGGCCTCAGGTAGCATCCAACAAGCAGAAGGAAAACCAAAAATAATCTAAGCTATGTATCTCTTGGAGAAATACATAGAAATGTTGAAATGGGGAAAAGTATACCACATGTTCAAAAATTCTAACTTCTCCTCTGAAGTCGAATATCCATATCAACTTAAGGTGTTCAAAAACATCAGGAAGTCAAGACTTTTTAGATTAGCATTGAATCTGATGGTGTTCCCATTTAAAGATTCCATCACATGGATTTTTAATAATATCGATATAAGTGGCAGATAGGTATTCAATGCCAGGAAATATCCAATAGCTTCATTCAAACTCGAATACCTGGAAAAGAAATACCACATAGAAAAGGGAAGTAAGAAGTTGGATAGTAAGCTCCTTAGTGAGTTTGAATACACACCAAAGGACCTATTTCCCAAATGGCACAAGGATGACAAAGAATTCAAATATGTGCCCAAAGGAGCATACCCCACGAGTTCCCTGAGAATACCTTATCAATAACTTGTATCCATGTTATGTACACTATATGGGGAACCTGACGCATCAAAATTATCCCTATCGTATATGCCCCTGATATACTACTACATAGATGAAGGGATATCATTCAATTGGCATCACATCCTATCTGAAAAATCTCACAGTAGTTAGCTCTAAGGTAAAAGGATCCCATCCCAAAATGTTTCCAAGATTGCACATGTCCCCATACATCCTGGAAATCATGTTCATATCCCATAAATACCCTAGGATGGGATGGAATTGGCAGCCATCGAGCCCAACAATTCATGTGTATTGTAAAGTACTTTGGATGCACAAGTACCACATAGAATACCAGAAGATATGAGAGAACTCTCTTGCCCCTTTGTACAAATTCATCTTCTGCACCACTCCTCCTTGCATGAATGATAAAGATTTAACAATAATAAGAAGAGTTTGGGACTATTATCTCATTTAGCACAACACATATTTCAAGGTGTATGGCATGAATGAAACCACCTCATTTGCTTCCCCAATTTATTCCTGACAAGCTTGTACGTCATGAGGTCGCATACCATACCATCACACATGGGTTTGGGGGAATGTTATATAGACTAAAAATATCAATATGGTCTTCGCTACCACTATATGTTGGAAATTACTTCTTCAAGAACACCAAGCAATCTCAAGCAGAAGTAAATGCCTTGCTATCTTATCACTTTATAGAAAGAGGTACAAAAGACATGATCCAAAGAATAAATTGAGAGACCACTTCAATAAGATTAGTATACCTTGGGAATATACCACAAACATATGGGAGGAAGAATAAGTGCACAAGAACACCTGGACTTATGATGAAGTCATGTTTAAAAGGAGTGGCCAACCAAGAGGGAGGATTGCAAATAAAGAAAAGGATAGAGAAGAAACCAAGAAGAAGGTAGAGGAAGAGGAAGTTGAGAAATCACCCCACACTTCCACCTTGATACACTCAGGGTTAGTGGAAGAGGCAGGGGAAGTACGAGATGATAAGAAGAGGATGGATAAGGAGAAATTCCTAAAAAATAAGAATGATGCAATAAAAAAGAAGCGAAAGATCAATGCAGACAAGGATAAAGACAAATTCAAGGTAGAGAAAACATTTGTAGTAGAATGAGAGATCAAATAAAAGAAGCAAGAAATCAGGGTAGTAATAACAAGAGTGGAGGAAAAACAAGAAGAAAAGGCATCCAAAGATGCAGTCAACAAAACGGCTAAAGTAGAAAGACAACAAAAATATGAGGAAGATAAAAGAGAGGAAACCCACAATGGAAACATACATCCTAGACACATCAGTCATAGGTGAGGAAACATATATAATAGGAAGTGGTTTAGGAATGGGTCTCTAGACAACATTCCAACTGAGTGAAGTGCTTGAATTGAGAAGTAAAACTGGTAGGATCATGCAAGAATAGGTAAAGAAAGTGATAGCAATAGAAGGGATGCCTATATCAATTGTCACACACATCCCTGTGACATGAGATGTGAGGGAAAACCTCATAGCAATGACTACATATGGCTTCATGTTCATGAATTATAATGTGGATAACATTTGAATACTCTTCCAATAGAATGAAGAGAAAGAGGGAAGAATCAAAGAATTGGAGGAAAGACTCCAACAAGTCAAAATTGATGAACACAACCTTCAAGGTTTCATATTTAGTGTTGAGAAAGTCAGGAGAGAACTGACAAAAAATAATCATATACAAAAAAAACTATCCAGGAAGGCATCAACGGCATCGACTAATAG
Organism: Picea engelmannii; assembly: GCA_009831015.1. Taxonomy (NCBI): domain Eukaryota; kingdom Viridiplantae; phylum Streptophyta; class Pinopsida; order Pinales; family Pinaceae; genus Picea; species Picea engelmannii. Next base: position 11,352 of record ML834563.1, on the reverse strand, counting down.
ATCGTTGAAAATCTCGATGCACCACTCGAACTGTACCAACCATCAAGAGAAGAAAGAAAAATATATTTGTATGCAGTTGACCATTGTCAATAGGTGGGGTAGAAAGATAATAAGGAGGTTGCTAAATCAATTGAAATATATTCAAGGATACATAAAGTTTCCCATGAATTGAAGAGGAGACGACTACCAAATCTAGATGAGCTCGAGAAGAATTTAGTCATAGAAGAGATAGTGGAAAAGGTGCATGATAGAAAAAATAAAAGAAAAGTAGTAGTTGAAG
>ML834563.1:0-11022 GCA_009831015.1 Picea engelmannii | reverse complement strand
AATGTTTAGAATATAAAAGACAATAAATAATGGTTTGGACCACAAGAAAGTGTCATTTGATGTCTCAAAATGGTTTTGAAATATTTTAGATATTTTTTTGGACTCAAATTTCCAAATTTGTACAAGTCTCTAAAATGGCTCTACACGTTGATTCCTTCATTTTTTTTCACAAATCGAAGGCTATGATCATGACTCTGATGTGTTATCGAAGCAGTTGGAGTTAAATCCCCTGATTCACATCAGAGGATTTTTCCTCAACTATGCTTATTGGAACTAATTCAATCAACTCTTAACCTTGCTCGAAATCCTTAGAATTAACTTCCATGAAACAAAATAGAATAATTTGACACTAACTCATCTGATACCCATAAAACAACTAGCTATCAACCACTCCGATTTACATCAGAGGAGTTAATCTCTGAACCTCCAATTTTCCCTTATGAGCACATTTTCCACCTGTTCTTCCTCAAATTTTCACCAAACTGCTCAAACATGTCTACCATCATTCTAACATCCTCACATGATGACTCTTTATCCAATTACAAACCTAATCATTTTTTTGGTAGTTCAAATTCTTAATTCAATTTCATATTATGTGTAAATGTAATCTTTTCACTGAGCTCATTTTTCTTGTAGGTTGAAGTATGTCACCCCAAAATAAGACAACAAGCAAGGTACTTGGGACCGAGGCCTCAGGTAGCATCCAACAAGCAGAAGGAAAACCAAAAATAATCAAAGCTATGTATCTCTTGGAGAAATATATAGAAATGTTGAAATGGGGAAAAGTATACCACATGTTCAAAAATTCCAACTTCTCCTCTGAAGTTGAATATCCATATCAACTTAAGGTGTTCAAAAACATCAGGAAGTCAAGAATTTTTAGATTAGCAGTGAATCTGATGGTTTTCCCATTTAAAGATTCCATCATATGGATTTTTAATAATGTCGATATAAGTGGCAGATAGGTATTCAATGCCAGGAAAGATCCAATAGCTTCATTCAAACTCGAATACCTAGAAAAGCAATACCACATAGAAAAGGGAAGTAAGAAGTTGGATAGTAAGCTCCTTAGTGAGTTTGAATACACACCAAAGGACCTATTTCCCAAATGGCACAGGGATGACAAAGAATTCAAATACGTGCCCAAAGGAGCATACCCCACGAGTTCCCTGAGAATACCTTATCAGTAACTTGTATCCATGTTATGTACACTATATGGGGAACCTGACGCATCAAAATTATCCCTATCGTATATGCCCCTGATATACTACTACATAGATGAAGGGATATCATTCAATTGGCATCACAAGCTATCTGAAATATCTCACAGTAGTTAGCTCTAAGGTAAAAGGATACCATCCCAAAATGTTTCCAAGAATGCACATGTCCTCATACATCCTGGAAATCATCTTCATATCCCATAAATACCCTAGGATGGGATGGAATTGGCAGCCATCGAGCCCAACAATTCATGTGTATTGTAAAGTACTTTGGATGCACAAGTACCGCATAGAATACCAGAAGATATGAGAGAACTCTCCTGCCCCTTTGTACAAATTCATCTTCTGCACCACTCCTCCTTGCATGACCGATAAAGATATAACAATAATAAGAAGAGTTTGGGACTGTTATCTCATGGAGCACAACACATATTTCAAGGTGTATGGCATGAATGAAACCACCTCATTTGCTTCCCCAATTTACTCCTGACAAGCTTGTACGTCATGAGGTCGCATACCATACCATCACACATGGGTTTGGGGGAATGTTATATAGACTAAAAATATCAATATGGTCTTCGCTACCACTATATGTTGGAAATTACTTCTTCGAGAACACCAAGCAAGCTCAAGAAGAAGTAAATGCCTTGCTATCTTATCACTTTATAGAAAGAGGTACAAAAGACATGATCCAAAGAATAATTTGAGAGACCACTTCAATAAGATTAGTATACCTTGGAAATATACCACAAACATATGGGAGGAAGAATAAGTTCACAAGAACACCTGGACTTATGATGAAGTCATCTTTAAAAGGAGTGGCCAACCAAGAGGGAGGATTGCAAATAAAGAAAAGGATAGAGAAGAAACCAAGAAGAAGGTAGAGGAAGAGGAAGTTGAGAAATCACCCCACACTTCCACCTTGATACACTCAGGGTTAGTGGAAGAGGCAGGCGAAGTACAAGATGATAAGAAGAGGATGGATAAGGAGAAATTCCTAAAAAATAAGAATGATGCAGTAAAAAAGAAGCGAAAGATCAATGCAGACAAGGATAAAGACAAATTCAAGGTAGAGAAAACATTTGTAGTAGAATGAGAGATCAAATAAAAGAAGCAAGAAATCAGGTAGTAATAACAAGAGTGGAGGAAAAACAAGCAGAAAAGGCATCCAAAGATGCAGTCAACAAAGCGACTAAAGTAGAAAGACAACAAAAATATGAGGAAGATAAAAGAGAGGAAACCCACCTAATGGAAACATACATCCTAGACACATAAGTCATAGGTGAGGAAACATATATAATAGGAAGTGGTTTAGGAATGGGTCTCTAGACAACATTCCAACTGAGTGAAGTGCTTGAATTGAGAAGTAAAACTGGTAGGATCATGCAAGAATAGGTAAAGAAAGTGATAGCAATAGAAGGGATGGCTATATAAATTGTCACACACATCCCTGTGACATGATATGTGAGGGAAAAACTCATAGCAATGACTACATATGGCTTCATGTTCATGAATTATAACGTGGATAACATTTGAATACTCTTCCAATAGAATGAAGAGAAAGAGGGAAGAATCAAAGAATTGGAGGAAAGACTCCAACAAGTCAAAATTGATGAACACAACCTTCAAGGTTTCATAGTTAGTGTTGAGAAAGTCAGGAGAGAACTGACACAGAATAATCATATACAAAAAAAAATATCCATGAAGACATCAACAACATCGACTAATAGATCGTTGAAAATCTCGATGCACCACCCGAACTGTACCAACCATCAAGAGAAGAAAGAAAAATATATTTGTATGCAGTTGACCATTGTCAATAGGTGGGGTAGAAAGATAATAAGGAGCTTACTAAATCAATTGAAATATATTCAAGGATACATAAAGTTTCCCATGAATTGAAGAGGAGATGACTACCAAATCTAGATGAGCTCGAGAAGAATTTAGTCATAGAAGAGATAGTGGAAAAGGTGCATGATAGCAAAAATAAAAGAAAAGTAGTAGTTGAAGCAACCAACAATGTCTCCATAGACCTCATAGATCAACACTTGCTGCAACTAGTGAAACTCCATACCATCATACAAGATTTCATGACAACAATAGAAAAAGACATGAGCACCCTTTAGGAAAACATGGCCATGAACAACTAACTTACAGAAGGATCAAATCCATGTACGATCAACTAGAAATCTAGACAACATACATCAGGGATAAAAATCCTTAAATGAAGAAAAACAATGGCCAAAAGATGTCAAGACCTGTTTCTTATTGTCTTTTTCCCAAACAATCTCAATTTTGTCCTTATTGTACACTTTTCACCAGGGAGTAGGAAACAAAACCATTTTTGTAACCGCCCCTTCAAGAGGAAGGAAAAGATTCATCCAATAGTTACTAAGATTTGTATAAGAAAGAGAAGAGGCTCACTTTTTAGAGGCTCTATGGCTCTTCAAACATTCTTTATTTCCAAACTATTTTGGGAACACAGTCTGAACTAAATTAAGAGAGTTGTCCTTAGATTTTTTATGTAATATTGCTAAAATTACTAATATAAAGAAGACCTCAAGGATAGATTTTTAGGAACTCTTTGTGTGAACCAATACAAGCTTTGAAAGATTTCAAGTGAAGATGAATGATGTTCATTTGGACTGTAAGGATTCTTTTTTGTTTATAGATTAATTCTTATGCAATCTATCCTATTCTACAGTTTTAAGTGTTTCTTAAAAAAAATTTTAAATCTTGAGAATACTGAGTTGATAATGTGTGCATTAATATAATTTAGATTATTCTAGTTATATATGTTTTCACGTGCTTGTTATTGATATTTCTCTTCTATTTCGACTACTTGTGTGGAATTTTATGCAAGATTCAGTCTCATTTTTTAGCTCGCCTGTTACCTTAGTGCGCTCCTAGCTAGGATAGATTAGAGTAGATTATTTTTCTTTTCATACAGTCTTCATCTACATATTTGCATTTCATATTCACTCATCATCCATCCTCATCGCTAAACCAAACCTTAACTGACCAAACCCCCCAAAAGAGGCATCCATGGAAATTGGGCCAAATTTTGGATGGGAATCCTAATTCAAATGGTGCATGGTCTAGTTGGTACCCTGTACTAAGGAGTACCACTTTATTTCATTGGGAAAATATAGACCCATCAATAGAATTGACACTTGAAGGAGGGCCATATTTTATGGCTTATATAAATGATTTACATAACAAAAATCAATCTTCGAGAAACAACCCCACTCATTCTCTATTTCCTCAAGTTAAATCTGAGCAACAAGTTACCTACGAAGACTCAAATCCTAATTTCGGAAGTGCCTCCAACAGTCTAGAAACACACTCTGAAAATTGGTTCCAAATACCACGTGAAGATTTATTTGGAACACATAGAATTACATGTTCTTACACAAAGTTGCTTGGTAATCTAACAACCTTGTTTGAGCTTCCCAAGAGGAAAGAAACCCATGCAGAAAGACCTAATACACATCCTAATATTTAGGTTGAATATCTATATGGTATTTTTTAAACTTCTTTGCAAGAAGTCCAATGACCCTTTAGCCAAACTGCACATTTCCTTGTCGAACTTGAGGACTATCTCAAAGGTGAACAACTAGAAATTATTTTAGAACAAATAATGCAGGAAAATACAAATTATAGAGAAGTTATCCCATGTTGGAGGGATCAAGGTACTATAAATTTAGGTGGACCGTTACATGAGATGCCAAGAAAATCTGACAAAGTCCTTGCAAATTTTGATCCAGATAAACCCAGGTCCCCAGAAGACCATTTAAATAACTTCTTCCTAAACACTCATCTACTTAATGTCCAACATGAAGACATGGTTTGTATGTTGTTTCCTTATAATTTTTCAGGAAGAACGTCTACTTTTTATTTCATCCTATTAGTTGGATCTATAAGTGATTTGGATGATTTTGAGAGGCTATTTATTAGAAAATTTGGGGAAAGGAAAATGACTGCATCTCTGCACAAAGAGTTAGGAGCCATCAAGATGGACAAGAAAGAGAAGGTAAAATATTTCAACCAGAGGTTTCTCAATGTATTGATCAAATTCCCCCATGACGTAGCTCCTACTCAATCCTAAGCTATTGAATATTATATGACAACATTAACTCCTTCCATAGGAATGTTTTTCAAATGGGCTAACAAGAACACCTTTTCACTTAACTTTGATGAAGATAAAACAATATAAATAGAGTTGCCTTCCTATGAACACCACTCACATCTCAAGGAAAGAAAAACAGCTGGTAAGAGACCTTTATTGTTCTCTAAACCACCCAAAGTGGAACCAAAGGATATCAACAATGTGGTTAAATTAGTTAAGAAGTTTTTCAACGAAGAGGTAGACCTTAAAAAGAATTTTGGTGAAGGATCATAAAAAAAAAAACTTTTTTCCGATTCTTTATTTTAAATTTAGAGTTGTTATTAAGTTCTTTTCAATGTACTAGACAATAATAGCATAAGCATGTTCACTGAAAGATACACCATCACAAGGTACACATCATTTATCCTGGGAAACCCTCATGGGGGAGAAAAACCAACAAAAAATTCCTTCATATATATTGCCAATACAATGACAAGATAATAAACCAAACACTAGAAAATTTACAACACTGAGAAATGCACCTCCCTCTTCCTTCTTCTAGAAACTGCAACTTCCTTCAAACTTGCACACTAGATTAGTGACTTCAGTGAGTGAGAGAATGATGCATCATACTCTCTTATTTATACTAGCTGATAGGTACTAGGGTTGTGTCACTTCACCAACCTGGGATGAGTTCTTCAATTAGTGTCTAAAACCACTTTAATTATCCCTAGGGGTCAACTTGTCAATTAACATCATTTAATTAGGGTTGGACCAATCCACAAAAGGGGATTTATATATAAGATAATAACTCAATGATAAGTAGAATATTCTTCAGTTACAATATTTCAACAATACCCCTTAACAAGAAGGGTATTCTACAACATCATCAGTAGAGAGAGGGAAACAACATCAACATCTAAAACACTAGCTATCACATCTATAAATCATCGAAAGTTTTTCTCATCATCAATAACATCATCATTCACATCATAAATATGGAATAGTATCATCATTCATGGCATGGAGCTGGAATGCCATCATCATCATTATTCTCTACATCAACATCAATTAGTATAACACTAATACAACATCATCAATCATTACAAGACTAATACATCATCATCAACATCTTTAGCATGAAGCTGAAGTAGCACCATCAACATCATCTTCAACATGAAACTAAAGAAACATCATCATCATCATCTTCATCGTGAAGATGAAGCGACATCATCATATTCAACATGAAGTTGAAGCATCAACATCAATAGCATGAAGCTAGAATAACAATATCACGAACACGAGGTTGGTACACTGACATCAACATCACAAGGTTGGTACAACAACATCAGCAACATGAGGCTGGGATAACAATATCATCAAGATCATCAACACAAGGCTAAGATAACAAAATCATCAACACGAGGTTGAGATGAGAACATCATCAAGATCATCATAACGAGGATGAGATAACAACGTCAACAACAACACGAGGCTGTAGAAACAACATCATCATAGCACGAGGCTATAACAACAACATCATCACATCACGAGGTTGGAACAACAACATCATCACAACATGAGGCTAGAACAACAACATCATCACATTGTGAGGTTGGAACAACAACATCATCAACATATGGAAGCAAAATGAGGCAGGTTTAACAACAACATTTTGTGGTACTTTGGCAGTCCCTAGGGATATGCCCAAGAATCATAAGATTCCCTAGGATATAAAATTTTAACAGAGCTACCATGTGGTACTTTGACAGACCATCCTTACCATACCTTTAGGATCTGCTGAGGAATAATAAGATCCCCTAGGATTTTAAAAATTCTAACTAAGCTACCACTACTGACAACAACTGGAATATACATGCATAGGTACTTTGATAGACCATCCTTATCGAACCTTCAAGATCTGTCCAGAAATGATGAGTCCCTTAGGATATAAAATCCTAACTGAGCTATCTGCTATTGTTCAGGATACCATAGTATCATCAACATCACTCCCCCTTTCAAGGGAGATCCTTTTGAACTATACCAAGATTGTCTTGAAAGTATTCAAACTTTAAATGAGACAGAGGCTTGGTAAACACATTTGCAACCTGCTCATTTGTGCCAACATATTGGAGCTTTATAACTCCCCTCTACACCATATCACGAATGTAGTGATACCGGATTTCTATTTGCTTCAACTTATCATGGAACACAGGGTTCTCTGTCATTTTTATGCAACTCTAGTTATCACATAGAATCATGGTTGCTTCCATCTCCATATCAAATAGACCTTTCAACAACTTTCGAAGCCATATGCATTCACAACTAGATGAACATGCAACAATGTATTCCGCTCCTATCATACTGAGAAAATATTGGATTTCTTCCTACTATGCCATGTAGTCATGGTTGAACCCAGACTGGAACGACATCCTAAAGTACTCTTTCTATCAGAAACACTTCCATCCCAATCTAAATCAGTATAACCAACCAATTTGAAGTCATGATATCCAATATAACAGATACCAAAGTCCAACATACCCTTAAGGTATCTCATCACATGATGTATAGCTACAAAGTGAAGATGTTTGGGCTTTACCAGATACTAAATCAAGGTGTTCACATCAAAACATATATTTGGCCTAGTATTCGTTAGATACATCAATGATCCAATGATCTTTTTGTACACCGTAGAATCAACCAATTTTGACAAGGTATCAACTAAGAGGTTCAAATTTGCTTCCATGGGTGTGTTCATGGCTTTACATTCCAACATATCAAACCTCTTCAGTATTTTGACTGCATACTTCCCTTGGTTAAGGAATATCTTCTCTAGGCTCTGTCAAACTTTGAGACCTAAGAAATAATGCATTAGGTATTTCATGTCAAACTCTATAGCGAGCTTCTTCATGCAATCTATGATGAGATTGTCTTCATCTATCAAGAATAAATCATCTACATATAGTAGAAAAATCACTGGATCCTCATTCATAACCTTGAAGTAAAGGTTATAATAAGATTTACTCTTGGTAAAGCCCAAGATGGTCAAGAAATTCTCAATTCTTCCATACCAAGCTCTAGGAGCTTGCTTTAAGACATACAGAGCTTCCTTCAACCTGAAGACATGAGTCTTTCTGTCTTCAATATTCAAACCAATTTTTTTCACATCACATTGGACAATAAGGTTGTGGGAAATCCATTATGGAAATAAAGCATGTAGGAGGAGCATGCATCTCTCCTAGAGAATCAAACTTGGCATCTAGTTCCACTTCCACCATAAATGAATATTTTTCAGGTGCAGATGGGTCCACAAGATCAAGAGGTACAAGGCCCCATAGGTTTCCAAAGTATTTCATGAGATCCATAAATATTTCTACATCTTCACGAAGACTTTCAATGAGCAGAAGTTTTAGGCTTTGTCGGATCGTCTTGCAGTGAAGAATAAAATTTCCTAGCAACTGTCATTTTCTTCTTTTGATACATTATCTTTTGAGGGGGGGTTTTGTTCCCTCGTGGTTTTTCCTCTTTCCTCACTTTTAGTCAGTGTTCATTAGTTGCATTGTACATGAGTACCTAATATGGCTTAGTAGTCGAGACTCATTTTTACTCCATAGAGATGTTCAGGGGGGGTGGAAATTTCTCTTTTTGACATGCTAGTTCAGTGGGAGTTAACTAAGTAGTTCTATTTTAGAATTTCTAATCTTAGACCATCACTATTATGCATGCATTCCTAATTATAGGATGTCATTGCCTATTTGAGTGAATATCACTCACTCATTGATTAGATCATAATATGCATTGATTCTCATTCTTCATTGTGTATCTCTCTTTCTTTTCTCGATAAGCTTTGTTTGTGTATGCTTTAGCTAGATCTTCAACAAGGTCATCTTCAACAGGCATGGCCAACTAAGAGGGAGGATCATATATGAGGAAAAGGATAGGGAAGAAGAAAAGAAGAAGTTAGAGGAAGATGAAGTTGAGCAATCACCCGATACTTCCATCTCAATACACTCAGGTTCAATGAAGGAGGTATGGGAAGTACCAACTAATAAGAAGAGGAGGGATACAGAGAAAGTCCTAAAAAATGAGAATGACATAGTAAAAAAGAAGCAGAAGATCAATGCAAAATAGGACAAAGCCAATGCTGAGGAAAAGGAAAAAGCTATAGTAGAATGAGAGATCAAACAAAAGGAGCAAGTAGCCACAAAAGCAGCAACAAGAGTGATGATAGCACAAGCAGAAAATTCAGCCAAAGAGGCAGCTAACAAAGTGCCTGAAGAAAAAAGACAACAAAAGGACGAGGAAGATAGAAGAGAGGAAACCTACCCAATGGAGACAAACATCTTGGAGATATCAGTCATAAGCAAGGACATATATATAACAAGAATTGGTTTAGGAATGGGACTCTGGACACGATTCCAACCGAGTGATGTGCTTTACTTGAGAAGCTTCTCCTCTCACAGTAAAATTGGTAAGATCGTATGGGATCAAGTAAACAAAGTTCCAACAATGAAAGGGATGCATATATTAGTTGTCACACACGCCCCTATGATAGGAGATGTGAGGGAAAACCCCATAGCATTGAATATGTCTAGTTGCACATTAATGAATGCTAACATGGATAACATGGATGGCCAAAGAAAAGTGGTAATCACAATTGACTTGATGGAACTTCTAATGTATTGCATTCAATAAGAAATGATCTCAAAAGGCTTCCCATGGATCACTATTGGTATTATAGGATATATAACACCAAATATATTTCTTTTTTAGTATTCTTTATACTTATCCACCCGATAATATAACAATTACATCCAAAATTCCAAAGTTAAATGTGGAAGAGTTTTGCATTCAAAAATCCCAATAAACACTCCATGTACTATGATGAAAACCTCCATATAACTTATAAAAAAGATGAAGCAACATTATCATTATCCTTACACTAAGAAGCAATTCTAATTCTAGAATGTCTATTGAATATTTCTATGACTTCAACCATATAAACAATCGTATATTCTTTCAAATTTTAACTTCACTTCTATTGTACAAACTATTTTTTGGTCTCTCATACCTCTAAAAGGTGTTGCTCAAATAAATCCTAATTTTTGGTGGGACATGAAAAGAATGGAAGATTGTTTTATGAGAATGCCAGTAAAGATGAATCCTACAAAGAAGTGTTACATGGACGACATACAACCTCTTACTTTAATCTATGACAAGAATATTATGTCATCAACTTTCATAAATTTGAAAATAATACTGTCCATTATTGATCTTGAGAAAACATTCTATCTAATATAATCTGTGAGAAAAAATAATATAATCTGTAAGAAAAATAATAGAAAACTAATTGTGCCAACTTTGAAATGATAATTTTATTATTAATTTAAAAAATTTATTTATTTATTACATTTGTAAAAGAAAATTATTTTAAAAACAAATATAAAATATTATTGCATTACAAATTTAACATAACAAATCAGTATATATTTTCAATAATTTTAAGATCATCGTTAAAGTGTAGGTGCTACACATTGACCATAATAATTAATTAAAAAATGCTTATAAATTAAAATAAAATAAATAAATAACAATTCAAATAACTTACTTTGTATTAGAGATGTACTTGAAGCTGAGTACTTTTGAGAGCTAGCTTGCGACTCCATGTGAATATTTTTTGAAGCTAAGTACTCA
>ML834562.1:103661-118564 GCA_009831015.1 Picea engelmannii | reverse complement strand
AATAATCAATAATACTCATGATTCATATAATAAAAGCAATCTATAGTGAAAACTTGATATAGACATCTAACCATGTCATTTGAATCTATAGTGAAAACTTGATATAGACATCTAGCCATGTCATTTGAGAAATCAACACAGACTAAAAAGCTTCATAAAGTATTCATCATCATTTACTATAATCACAAAAACATTATTATAGATACTGATACATACAATATTATTTTTATTTTTAATTTTTTTTTAATCGTTTAATAGAATCATAAAAATATCATTATATATATATAATCTCGGGATTTGTTTTAATTACTTTATTTATATTTATAAACAAGCATAATAAACTAGTTTATTGAGTTTATATTGTGATAAACTAATTTCCAAAGTGACTCAACACCCCTACCTCAACAAGGATCTACTGACCTCCCGGCCTATGGATCCTCAACTTCCCTTGAGCTGAAACGACTCTTTGATTCCCTTCTGGAATCCTCAACACATATAACCACAAGTCCTTCTTTGAAGTTACACCCACACAAACAAGCGTTAGGCGTGAACCTCCTCTCCACGTGACCACCAATGTGACCACAACCTTTGCTCCAAAAATGCACCTCAGGTTTTGCAATGTCAGGAATCCTGTTGTGAATTGCTCTGACTCCTCCAAGTCCCAAAATCCTGAAATGGGCTAATAGTTTTAGATCCTCCCTTGGCTTCTCCTGATGTGACCCTCGACCGTGTCCTAGGTCCCAACGTTCGCTCGTCAGGATTTCACGTATCAAGGATTCAAGATGTGGCTTATCTCCCTTCACCCGGTAGCTGAAATCGAGATGACCTCTTATACCAGATCAATGGTCCTGGGTTCTTTCCAAATTCAATGGTCCTAATCGTGTCGGGATTTCATGTATCCCGAACTCCGGGTAGTTTTCACTCCACACTCCCGATTCCCGATTCCCTAAATGCCAAAATTTCAAAGCACAAGATCAATGAACCTCATTGATCTATATCTGACGACTGCTATCCCTCCTAAACTTGAGAGTGTTAAAAGACACTCAGCCTTATCCCCTCCACTGATCTACTAGATCCAACAGTCCACGGAAAATCGATAGTTCTCCCTTTGCTAAATTCAATTGTCTGTTCAGGTTCTCAAGGACTCTTCACCAAATAACTTGGTGTCTTTCCTCCTGAGCTTGATTTTTGCGAGGTGACTTCAACCCTCATCCTTCCTTCGAACTCTTTCAAAGTCTCTATCCCTCCCGAGCTTGGTTCTTGTTGCAACTCAAGGATTCAAGGGAACCCTGCACACACTCCTTGTGGTCCTTCATGATAATCACTGATTATATGATGTCTTCCCCTTCTATGCCCTCCTTATGATAGAAATCCTTCACCCATTTTCTTGGGTTGGAAAAGTCTAAGACTTCAACCGGCCTACGCACACCTTGCACAACTCTATGCTATACTTGCACTTCTGCTAGTATAAGAACAATGGTATCTCTCCTGAGCTTTTCTAAGATGAAACTTATGTTAAATTTTTAATTAAAATAAAGTACCAAGGCAAGTGTTTCTCTTCCCTAGGCGCCTAAGGGGGAGAAAGTGCCTAATGTGGGTCCTAGTCATTTAATTTGTGAGATGCAAATTAAAAGGTGACTTTATGATTAAAGCGAGGGTGAGTGAAGAGACACCAAATCTCAACCACCCATCTAATCTAATCTCAGCCGTTAGATTAGAAAACTCTTCACCTTCCCTCATGAGGTCGACTAAGGCAAGAGGGCGCACTCAGTCTTGGGTAGTGGAAGCATTCTTGTTGAGAGAACAAGAGACTGCAAGAGAAGGGACCTTTGGTGAGATGCCAAGGTCAGATCTTTGGTGAGATGCCAAGATCAAGAGACTCTTAGTGAGATGCCAGGAGAAGAGACTCTTGGTGAGATGCCAAGAGAAGGGACCTTTGGTGAGATGCCAAGGTTAGATCTTTGGTGAGATGCTGAGAGCAAGAGAGAGGTCGAGCTGAGAAAAGAGACAACATTTGCTGAAGGAAAGCACACATCCCAAGGCAAAGAGAAATACGGATTTCAGACAGCAAGAAAGAACAACCCATACCATACGAATTTGTGGAGGTCGTACAGCATGTAATGTGCACAGAAATTGAGGAGGACAACAACTACAATTTCTGAGAGTATTGGCATGCATTCCAAGGCTGCCATACAACATTTGTTGGCACAGAAATTGAGGTAATTGCTGTAATATATTTTTGAGTGTATTTCCGTACAGTCCATATAGTTTGGCACGAATCTTGGGGACCGTACAACACGGTTCACAAGGAGCTGTTCATGCTAGGTTTTCCATACAGTCTTAGCAGAGTTTTGGCATGAATTTCGAGACAGTCCGTACAATATTAATTGCTGGGGCAGCCGTACAGTTGTACGGATTTCTGGTTCAGAAATCGAGGAGAAAAGCTACAGGAATGTCCAAATAAGTTTGTGTAAATATCTGAAGATGAATATGCTGTAAAAGAATTTCTCAGAAGCTCATAAATAATAAAAAGCCCTCTCTCACTAGTTTTCCCCTTATGGGTTTTTCCAGGGTCGAAGTTAGACCGAAAATCTTTGTGTCTATATTTTCTGAGTTTTGCATATTGCTGATATTTTATTTCTGCGTTGAAAACGATGTTCAGAATCCTTATGTTTCAGTTCTGAAGTTTATTTTCTGTTAAGTTTTTATATGCTGAAACACCGTTGTTTCATATGCTGAAACACCACTGAGTATATGCTGAAACAGTGCTGAGTATATGCTGAAACAATGTTGAGTACATGCTGAAACAGTGCTGAGTATATGCTGAAATAGTGCTGAGTATATGCTGAAACAGTGCTGAGTATATGCTGAAACAGTGCTGAGTATATGCTGAAACAGTGCTGAGTATATGTTGAAACAGTGTTGAGTATATGATGAAATAGTGCTGAGACATATGCTGAAACAATGCTGAGACATATGCTGAAACAATGCTGAAACTGGAGTTTCGACATTTAACTTTGGTTGAAAAATTCAGAGTGACTAAAACTGGGTGGGGTCTAAAAATTTCTAACATGGTATCAGAGCTGAGTTGAAGAGAGGCAGAAATTTCAGCAGACAGAAAGTTGGGACAACAGTCACTTCAAGAGGAAGTCACATGGTGAGAGACCAAGGAGAGGATCTTTGGTGAGATGCCAAGATCAAGAGGCTCTTGGTGAGATGCCAAGAGAAGGGACCTTTGGTGAGATGCCAAGGTCGAGACAAACAATAGCTTCAGCAGAGGTGGATGAGTTTTCCACCAAGTTTGACAAGGAATTTTCCTTGATTGCTTGTCTTTCCTCGAGGACCACTACTCCCGATACTTGGTATATTGACAGTGTTGCCTCTCGCCATATGACAACAGTTTGTGAGAACTTGAAGGATCTTACTTAGTGTGGAGATGCAGAGGTAGTGCTTGGAGATGACCGGGAGGTCAAGGTGGCTGGTTGTGGGACCGTATCATTTTGGAGGGAGTCTTTGCCTCCGATGATTTTGACGGAGGTTCTTTATGTTCCAGGCTTGAAGAAGAACTTAGTGTCAGTTTCTACTATTGAGGAGAAGGGCTATGAGGTTTTGTTCCATGATGGGTAGGTGCTTCTTTTCCCCAAAGGGTCTAGCATCACTTCGGCCAAAGTGATTGGTACTAGACATGTGAGGTTGTATAAGTTCTTGTTCCAGCAAGTACGAGCATTGATTAATTCTACCAGTAGCAGCTGTGAGCTATGTGAGATATGGCACAGGAGGATGGCACATTTGCACCATGGGGCTTTGCGAGTTCTGAGGGAGTTGGTGACGGGAGTTCCAGATTTCAGTTCAGAGCACCATGAGTTGTGCAAGGGGTGTATCTTGGGAAAGTACACCAAGACTGCTTTTCCGAGCAGTGACAGTAGAGTAGCAGGGATACTTGATCTTATACATTCAGATGTATGTGTCCCGATGTCTTTGGCATCGTTGAATGGATCCCTATACTATGTTGTATTCATTGATGACTTCTCTCAGAAGTCCTGGATTTTCTTCAGCCGGTTTCAAGAGTTCAAAGCTCTTGTGGAAAACCAAACAGGGAAGAAAATCAGAGTCCTGAGATTGGACAATGGGGGTGAATATACCTCCAAGGAGTTTATGGATTTCTGTGCAGGAGAGGGCATCAGGAGGGAGTTGACTGTTCCTTACAACCAGCAGCAGAATGGGGTTGTTGAGAGGAAGAACAGGGCCATTGTTGGGGCTGTGAGAGCCTTGTTACATGATCAGGGGCTGCCACTATTTCTATGGGCTAAGGCATGCTACACTGCAGTTTATCTGCAGAACAGGAGTCCTCACAGGGTTGTGGGGAGCATGACTCCTGAGGAGGCTTTCTCTGGGAAGAAGCCTGAGGTGCATGGGAGAGAGTCTCATGTGTGTAGACTGAATAAGTCATTGAACAGGGGCAAGTTTGTATTTTTCAGGGACAAGCTTGGAGTGCTGAGTAACACTTACCTCAGTATGAGGGAATGTTAAATTTTTAATTAAAATAAAGTACCAAGGAAAGTGTTTCTCTTCCCTAGGCACCTAAGGGAGAGAAAGTGCCTAATGTGGGTCCTAGTCATTTAATTTGTGAGATGCAAATTAAAAGGTGACTTTATGATTAAAGTGAGGGTGAGTGAAGAGACACCAAATCTCAACCACCCATCTAATCTAATCTCAGCCGTTAGATTAGAAAACTCCTCACCTTCCCTCATGAGGTCGACTAAGGCAAGAGGGCGCACCCATTCTTGGGTAGTGGAAGCATTCTTGTTGAGAGAACAAGAGACTGCAAGAGAAGGGACCTTTGGTGAGATGCCAAGGTTGGATCTTTGGTGAGATGCCAAGATCAAGAGACTCTTGGTGAGATGCCAGGAGAAGATACTCTTGGTGAGATGCCAAGAGAAGGGACCTTTGGTGAGATGCCAAGGTCAGATCTTTGGTGAGATGCCGAGAGCAAGAGAGAGGTCGAGCTGAGAAAAGAGATAGCATTTGCTGAAGGAGAGCACACATCCCAAGGTAAAGAGAAGTACGAATTTTAGACAGCAAGGAAGAACAGGCCATATCGTACAGATTTGTGGAGGTCGTACAGCATGTAATGTGCACAGAAATTGAGGAGGATAGCAGCTGCAATTTCTGAGAGTATTGGCATGCATTCCAAGGTTGCCATACAACATTTGTTGGCACAGAAATTGAGGTAACTGCTGTAATATATTTCTGAGTGTATTTCCATACAGTCTGTATAGTTTGGCATGAATCTTGGGGACCGTACAGCATGGTTCACAAGGAGCTATTCATGCTGGGTTTTCCATACAGTCTTAGCAGAGTTTTGGCATGAATTTTGAGACAGTCCAAACAACATTAATTGCTAGGGAAGCCGTACAGTTGTATGGATTTCTGGTTCAGAAATCGAGGAGCAAAGCTACAGGAATGTCCAGATAAGTTTGTGTAAATATCTAAAGATGAATATGCTATAAAAGAATTTCTTAGAAGCTCATAAATAATAAAAATCCCTCTCTCACTGGTTTTCCCCTTGTGGGTTTTTCCAGTGTTGAAGTTAGACCGAAAATCTTTGTGTCTATATTTTCTGAGTTTTGCATATTGCTGATATTTTATTTCTGTGTTGAAAACGATGTTTAGAATCCTCATGTTTCAGTTCTGAAGTTTATTTCCTGTTAAGTTTTTATATGCTGAAACATCGTTGTTTCATATGCTGAAACACCACTGAGTATATGCTGAAACAGTGCTGAGTATATGTTGAAACAGTGCTGAGTACATGCTGAAACAGTGTTGAGTATATGCTGAAACAGTGTTGAGTATATGCTGAAACAGTGCTGAGTATATGTTGAAACAATGCTGAGTATATGATGAAATAGTGCTGAGTATATGATGAAACAATGATGAGTATATGCTGAAACAGTGCTGAGACATATGTGACATATGCTGAAACAGTGCTGAGACATATGCTGAAACAGTGTTGAAACTGGAGTTTCGGCATTTAACTTTGGCTGAAAAATCAGTGAGACTGAAACTGGGTGGGATCTGAAATTTCTAACAACTTAGAATATGTCAACGCACTCCTTGCAGACTTTCGCTGCACTCCTTGCAAGAATTCTCAGGAAGAGAAACAACTGAAAATCATACTCTCCCTCTCATAGACTTCATACATTCAACATGAAATCACATATACATACACATAAACAACATTGAAACAAATGCAAACAAAGTATATAAGCAAACTGTAAACATACCATTCAATAGATGTAAACAGTTACCATCAATACACCATGAAACTGGGTTAAAGTATCTTATATTAATTCAAGTGTTTCTCTCCATGGATTCAATAGCAACAATACTGTGGTTCTTCCGACAATCTCTGAACTATATTCTTATACAACTTCTACAATCTTTGTTCCTACCTATTCTCCTATGCTCTTTTGCTCTACAAATTCTAACTTCTCTTACTCTTTTATGAGAATAATGATACAATAGCATACATATGAGGGATCTTTCTCGAGTTTTCCCTCCTACAACCTCAAGCTATCTAATCGAAATTAAAGAGTACAACTACTTTACATTCATTACATTAAATTCCTACAACCGACAGATGAGAGCAACCGCTCAAGATCTGCGTTACAATCTCCAAAAACATTTAAGGGAAATTACGTCCCTCTAGCTATTAAATTAATGTTTCATCTTTTCAAATTCAAAATGTCTTCAAAATGCATGCTGGTACATATCCAACTATCCCCCGCCTGTGCTTTCTTGTGATGCTCCTGCATCATACTCCTCTGGCTGAAAAATTCATGGACTCTTGTTCATGAGCTCCTATACCGTCTATCCATGTTTTTGAATATCTGCTTCACTTTTCCAATTGGCATCCTCAATCGGGTGTCCTTTCCATTTCACCAAATACTCAAAATATGTCTTTCTCTGGGTTTGCTTACCAACTCTCTGATCAATGATCCTTTCCATCTACAGATTTTCAGCTACATGCATCTGTTTGATCCACTGAATTTCCTTTTGATCCTCTTTGCCTCTGGCTTAACCTGTTCTGTAAGGATACAGATCTACTATGTTGAATATGGGTGATATGCCCACACCATCTGGCAATTCTATCTCATAAGCATTTGCCTCAAACTTCCGTAGAATCTTACATGGCCCTATCATTTTCATCTTCAACTTATTATATGTTCCCCTTGGGAACCTTTATTTTCTCATAATCACTAAGACTAAATCTCCCACTTCAAACTGAATTTCTCTCCTGAGTTGATCTTCTTTGCCCTTATATTCCTGGTTGGAACTCTGCAACTGCTCTTTAATCTTACTGTGGAGCTCCTGCTTCTCTACTGAAAAATCTTCTTCTCCCACACTTCTGAACTCATTATGCTCTAAGTCTCTCAACTCAGATACTCCTCTTGGCTGCATTCCATACATTATCTGGAATGGGCTCTGCCTTGTGCTCCTGTTAGGTGAATCATTATATGCAAATTCTGCTTGTGGCAGAATCTGATCCCACTGACTATGATGTTCAACTACTAAACTTCTCAACAAATTCCCCAAAATCCGATTTACTACCTCAATCTGTCCCCATCTTCTTCCATAGTGTCTTCCATAAATGACCAAAAAATTTGGTATCCCTGTCCGAAATGATACTCTTGGGTAAACCATGAAGTCGAACAACTTCTTTGAAAAACAGATTTGCAATGTGTGTTGCATCACTAGTTTTCTGACATGGAATGAAATATGCCATTTTTGAGAATCTGTCGACTACCACGAATATGGAATCACAACCTCTCTATGTCCTTAGCAGTCCTAACACAAAATCCATGCTTACCACATCCCACAGCCTCTCAGGTACTGGCAATGGTTGATATAACCCTGTATTCTGTCTTTTCCCTTTTGCGTGTTGGCAAATTCTGCATCTGTTGACAAAATTTTTGACATCTGTCCTCATTCTTGGCCAATAATATAGGTTGTTTAGCTATGCAAATGTTTTTTCGTGGCCGAAATGTCCAAGCAATCCCCCACTATGATTTTCCTTCAAAATCTTTTCTCTCATAGAAATATTCGGAATACACAACTGATTTCCTTTGAATAGTTATCCATCCTGAATTAAATATTCAATCCATTGGCTTCTGTCTCTCAGAATAGGATTCTCACATGCTTCATAAGCGACCTTGAAATTTGAATAATATCTATACATATACTTAAGGCTATCAAAACCTAAGGTCTTCACACAAAACTCCTACAAAATCAAACATTTCCTGCTCAATGCATCAACAACTTTGTTAGTAGTTCTAGAAATGTGCTTTATAACAAAAGTAAATTTCTGCATAAACTCAACCCATTTTTCATGCTTTTGGCTTAGTTTCTCCTTTCTAGTTATAAACTGTAAGGCATGGTTGTCGCTATACAAAACGAACTCCTTCGGAACCAAGTAGTTCCTCCATTTCTCCAGTGCTTGTATGACTGCATAAAATTCTTTATCATATGTGGAGTATTTCATCTTGGTCTCGTTCAGTTTCTCACTGAAGTATGCAATTGGTTTATTGTCTTGACTTAAGACTGCTCCAATTGCGAATCCACTTGCGTCACTTCTCACTTGAAATGTTTTACCAAAGTCTGGCAGAACCAGAATTGGTTGTTCAGTTATCTTCCCTTTCAACAACTTGAAGCTTTTCTCTACTTCCTTTATCTAATGAAAATATTTATGTCTTTTCCTGACTGTGCCCATCATTGGTGCACTAATCCCACTAAAATTCATGATGAAATTCCTGTAAAAACTGGCTAATCCATGGAAGCTTCTAACTTCAAAGATATTCCTCGATGATGACCATTCTTTGATTGCTTTTACCTTCTTCAGATCCATCTTTTACTCATTTGAAGAGATCACAAAACCTAAATAATTGAGTTCTTTCTTCATGAAAGACGACTTCTTCAGATTTATCAGCAAATTCTCTTGTTGTAGCCTCCTCATTGATAGAGTTAAATGTCTCAAATGTTATTCCTCATTCTTACTGAAGATCAGTATATCATCAAGATACACAATTACAAACTTTCCAATGAAATATTTCAAGACTTCATTCATCAATCTCATAAAGTGCTTGGCGCATTCGTCAACCCAAATGACATGACAAGCCATTCATACAGTCCTTCATTTGTCTTGAATGTTGTCTTCCATTCATCACCTTCCCTCATTCTAATCTGATGATATTCGCTTTTCAAATCAATCTTTGAAAAAAAAATTTCTCCACTCAAGCAATCCATCAAGTCATCCATCTTGGGTAAAGGAAATCTATACCTAATGGTGATTTTGTTTATAGCCCTCGATTCTGTACACATTCTCCATCCACCATATTTCTTTGGACTTAACACTGTTGGTACAACGCATGGACTCAAGCTTTCTCTAATCAACCCCCTGTCCATCAAATCTTGGACCTTTTGCTTGACTTCCTCATTTTCCTGCCGCGTCAATCTATACACTGCTTTGTTTGGTAAACTCACTCCTGGTATAAGGTGAATGTGATGGATTATACTCCTGATGGGCGACAACGAACAAGGAAAATTGTCCACCACTATATCAGCAAAATTCTCCAGGAGTTCCTGAATTGCCTCCAGTAGATCATCTATCGAGGTACTGGTCAAAATGACTCTAGGTTTTCTCACCACAACAAACTGCATTTCTTGTTCTTTCTTGACTTCATATAGAATTTCCTTCCCACTCATGAGAAGTATAGTATTGCTTTCTTCTGCCTTACCCTTCTTGTCTTCAATTGGCAGCAACATATGTGTCCTACCATTCTTCTGTAAGGTATAGGTGTTCTTTCTTCCGTAATGAATAACATTTCTATCATATTGCCACAGTCTCCCCAACAAAAGATAAACGTCCATGGGAATAACATTACATAAGATCTCATCTTTATAACCTCCTATCTCAAATTCAACTAAACATTGTTTAGTGACTGTTACCTTATGTCCCTTTTGCAACCACGAGACTTTGTATGGGCTTGGATGTGCAACTATCTCCAATTCTAGTTTTTCCACCATCTCTGTGGATACTAAATTATCCATGCTTCCATTGTCAACTATCACCTTACATACCCTATCCTTGGTCTTGCAAGCAGTTCTGAATAAATTGTTCCTCTGGACTAGACTCTCCACTTCTTTCTCCGGTTTCAAGAGAATTTTCCTCATCATTAAGTATCTTCTGCCTTCTGCATCTTCTGCCTCAACATTTCTCTTTTGCACTTCTGAAATGTGAGCTTCGCCTCCTCCATCTATTTTTCTATCGGGGAATTCAAAATATTTATGTTCGATCTTTCCATAGACAAAACACTTTATTTCACCTCCTCTTCCTCTTCCTCTTCCTCTTTCTTGCAGAAAAGTGCTCCTGTTGGCATATTGTCTTCCTTGTGAACTTCCTCCCCTTTCTGGGTGGTTATGAGGTTTCTTCTCTTCATCTTTGGGATTCTGTACTCTGTCTTGGGCAACTTCTTTGCCTCTACTCTAACTTCTACCTCTGCCCCTTTGACCTTGTTTTCAGGCCACTTTCTCTTCTGCTTTCAAAGCAATCTGATAAGCATCTTCCACATTTATAATCGTCACCATGCTCATCTCATCCTGAATGTCATATCTCAGACCAGTCATATATCTGGTGACCTTTTCATCATCACTCTCACTGTGACCAAATCTGATGTTAAGTCTGTAAAACTCCTTAGTGTATTCTTTCACTGTCATCCCTTTCTATCTCAAATTCTGCATTCTCCGGAACAGATTAATTTGGTAATATTTGGGTATGAATTTGGATTTCATCTTTGAAACCATCCTATCCCAACATTTGATTCTTTGCTTGCCTTTGCAATGCCTGTTAGCCTACAGTTCATCCCACCATAGTGTTGCATTCCCTTTCAGTATAGTGACAGTATGTTTTACTTTCTTATCTTCTTTGATATCCTCATAGTCGAAGTATTTATCCATAGCTATAAACAAATCTAACAACTCCTCAACGTCTAAATTTCCTTCATACATCGGGATGTCTATTTTTGCTCTGGCCCCCATCCTGGCAATAACTTTAAGCCAACATTCATCTGCAACATCCTCAGCTACAACTTCTTCTTCGGCTTCTGCTTCGTTCTCCCCTTCAGTCTCACTGATATCTCCCGTATCAGGTGTTCATCTATGTGCTCTCTCCATAACATCTAACTGAGCACAAATTTCTCTCATTTCCCTTTCCACAGCTGGATTGGGCATAACTCTCTCTCTTGACATCTTCTTGGCAACATGTTTTTCAATTTTTCCATGCATAATTCAATTACAACTGTTCCCTGTCTTCCCTCTACAGAAAAACAAAATCCATTGCTCTGATACCACCTGACGTAGCACCCCTACCTTAGCAGGGATCTGCTAACCTCCTGGCCTATGGATCCTCAACTTCCCTTGAGCTGAAACGACTCTTTGATTCCCTTATAGAATCCTCAACACATATAACCACGGGTCCTTCTTTGAAGTTACACCCACGCAAATAAGCGTCAGGCGTGAACCTCCTCTCTACGTGACCACTGACGTGACCACAACCTTTTCTCCAAAAAGGCACGTCAGGTTTTGCAATGTCAAGACTCCTACTGTGAATCACTTCGACTCCTCCAAGTCCTGAAATCCCGAAATGGGCTAACAATTCTAGCTCCTCCCTTGGCTTCTCCTGATGTGACCCTCAACCGTGTCCTGGGTCCCAACTTTTGCTCGTCGGGATTTCACGTATTGGGGATTCACGATGTGGCTTATCTCCCTTCACCCGGTAGCCAAAATTGTGATGACTTCTTATATCATACCAAAGGTCCTAGGTTCTTTCCACGTTCAATGGTCCTGATCGCGTCGAGGTTTCATGTATCACGAACTTCGGGTAGTTGTCACTTAGCACTCCCGATTCCTGAAATGCCAAAATTTCAAAACACAAGATCAACGAGCCTCATTGATCCAGATATGACGACTGCTATCCCTCTTGAAATTGAGAGTGTTAAAAGACACTCATCCTTATCCCCTTCTCTTATCTACTAGATCCAACGGTCCATGGAAAATCGGTAGTTCTCCCTTCGAGAAATTCAACCGTCCGTTCAGGTTCTCAAGGACTCTTCACCAAATAACTTGGCGTCTTTCCTCTTGAGCTTGATTTTTGCGAGGTGACTTCAACCCTCGTCCTTCCTTCAAACTCTTTCGAAGTATATATCCCTCTTGAGCTTGGTTCTTGTTGCAAACTCAAGGATTCAAGGGAACCCTGCACGCACTCCTTGCGTTCCTTCACGATAATCACTAATTATATGATTTCTTCCCCTTCCGTGCCCTCCTTATGATAGAACTACTTCAACCACTTCCTTGGGTTGGAAAAGTCTAAGACTTCGACCGGCCTACACACACCTTGCACAACTCGATGCTATACTTGCACTTCTGCTGGTATAAGAACAACGATATCTCTCCTGATCTTTTCTGAGATGAAACTCATAATCTGTCAATGCACTCCTTGTGGACTTTCGCTGCATTCCTTGCAGGAATTCTCAGGAAGAGAAACAACTGAAAATCATACTCTCCCTCTCATAGACTTCATACATTCAACGTGAAATCACAGATACATACACATAAAAAACATTGAAACAAATGCAAACAGAGTATATAAGAAAACTGTAAACATACCATTCAATATATGTAAACAGTAACCATCAATACACCATGAAACTGGGTCAAAGTATCATATATTAATTCAAGTGTTTCTCTCCATGGATTCAATAGAAACAACTATCTTCTTATACAACTTCTACAATCTTTGTTCCTACCTATTCTCCTATGCTCTCTTGCTCTACAACTTCTAACTTCTCTTACTCTTTTATGAGAATAATGATACAATACCATACATACGAGGGAGCTTTCTCGAGTTTTGCCTCCTACAAACTCAAGCTATATAATTGAAATTAAAGAGTACAACTACTTTTCATTCATTACATTAAATGCCTACAACCGACAGATGAGAGCAACCGCTCAAGATCCGTGTTACAATCTCCAAAAACATTTAAGGGCAATTACGTCCCTCCAGCTATTACATTAATGTTTCATATTTTCAAATTCAAAATGTCTTCAAAATGCGCGCTAGTACATATCCAGTTGTCCCCCGCCTGTGCTTGATTGTGATGCTCCTGCATCAAAAAGGTCTCAAGTTAAATTTTTTTTTGGCTATTTTCGAGATACATAACCAATATTTTCATGAGGGAAAATTTCCAAAAGAAAATCTTTCATTATCAAAAAGTTTATAATTTTATTTTTATTTAATATTGTAAATTAATAATAAAAAATTAATATGTTTTATCTATCTTTATTATAAGTTAATTAGTTTATGTTTTATGATGCTCCAAGTGAACCTTTTCTATTGTGTATTGGTCAAATCTCACTTCGATGTTACTACTCCTTTGCCAATTTTCATACATTACTTTCAACCTTTACTATATTTATTAAGAACTAGAGTTGTAAGGCACCTTAGTCCTTGTCAAGTACCCCTATTACTATATTTATTAAGAACCAGAGTTGTGAGGCACCTTAGTCCTTTCCAAGTAGCCCTAAAAGTTGTGCAAAGTAGTAAGGGTATCTATATGTTGTCAACTATTTGGAAATTTAACAATGGACACAATGCCGAAGATGATAAGCAAAAGAGTAGGTATCAATGCAGAATTTTGAGAGCATGACAAGTGACCTAACAAGGGGGATTGTCGAATTAAAAGGTAAATCAAGATAAAAATTATGTATGTAACGATGAAACATTGAGAGGTTTTTTTTGTTTGGAAGACAAAAATATAGTTAGCAAAATATTATCGAAAATCAATGCCTTTTTCTTAGAGTTTGTTTTTTGAATCTAGTACACTTTCTAAAGAAAAACTATTAGAATCTACGATGGAAAGGTTGTAGTGAATGTCTCCCCCCCCCCTGAAAAAAAACATTATATCAATAATCAATGGCTTATAAATGCGTTATTTATGTGAGTTTTCTTTCATAGCTAGTCTCCTTTTTTCCACTATGCCATACATGCATATGAATTGTACTTACATATCATGTGACAAGATATTTTAAATCAAGTTACCATATCATTGATGTAATGCTTTGGCCGCTTTGCCAACAACATCCTTACTATGTGCTTGCTACATTGCGATAATTATTAATATTTGATTCCTACATTAGCGTAGCTTCATAAATATCGATTGACAAAATATAATAAGCTTATATGCTCACAAAATGATCATTATTTTGTATTTTAAAAAAATCATGATTATTGCAACCCATGCAAATTTTCTCATTGGTGTCTTTCATATATCAAAACCGTTTTTCTTGACCTTTTCAATACTACATAATGGTTTCCCATTCTCAAAATATGAATTTTTCGTATTAGTTGGGGATGAATTAAAACAAATTTCTAATATGTTAGTTAGGGATGAATTAAAATAACTTTCTAACTATGTCACAATAACACAATTAATAACCTATCCATAAAATGAAGTGTTTCTAGAAAAAGGTAAAGGTAAATACTAATGAGAACTAAATAGAAGCTTTGTATACACGAGTTAAACTTTACCTAGATGTGTAAAATTTATATGAACAAAGTGTCCTAATTTAA
The DNA here is from genome assembly GCA_009831015.1 of Picea engelmannii. Classification (NCBI taxonomy): domain Eukaryota; kingdom Viridiplantae; phylum Streptophyta; class Pinopsida; order Pinales; family Pinaceae; genus Picea; species Picea engelmannii. Next base: position 103,881 of record ML834562.1, on the reverse strand, counting down.
AATCAAAGGTTTAATTTAAAAGCAAAGTTTGAATTGCAAGTATCAAGAAGCAGTTTTTTTGAAAATGATCAAAAGTTGTTTTATTACTGCAACATTTTTTATCCAAGCATGTTATTTCCAATGAAACTTTTATTAAACTTTAACAAGACAACTACATAAAATATTTATTCTTGTTTTTGTTTTTTCATTCAAGATCTTTGAAATGGGATCATACCAAAAA
>ML834562.1:50351-69317 GCA_009831015.1 Picea engelmannii | reverse complement strand
AGGCTGCTGCGAGTTAGTAGGAATTTTCTGCGTTTTTAGTTGTTGTTTGATTATAGTTGTAGCCATTATATTTTGAATGAATATAACAGAGGAAAATTGATCCAAATGCATGATGTTGTTACTGTTTTTCAATTACCTATTATTTTTTCTTTCATGAATGAATGGATCTCGTTACAAGTATATGAAATTGTGAAATGTTTGTATAAGTTTCCATTTTTTCTCTTCGGTTGAGTCTGTGCAAGGTGTGCACATAGAAGGCAAGGAGTGCATTGGAAAAATCTATTTTGATTCCGAAGCTCATAAGAGATAGCGCAAAACTTTCCCTTTGCAAGGAGTGAAAAGTGACTACTGCAAGGCGTGCACAATCGTCCATAAGAACCCAAACCTTGCGTGAGAATCTTTTGTGAGGAGTGCATAGATCCAAAATTAGACTAAGTGTCGACGTGGCTCCATAAGAAGTCAAAGGAGTAGAAGGAGAGAAATCTCAGAAGAGATAACGCTTTCCAGAAGTATAGACGAGACCTAGGGGATGGAATCATAGGAAGAACTAAGGCTGAGACCTTTGGATACTTAGAAAATCTTCTAACTTGGAGGAAATTAGAATCCTGAGAAGGAGAGTGATAGTGGCCATGGGATCACCGATTTAGAGGAACAACAACCATCCGATCAAATCAAGGTGTGTGAACCTTAGCGCTTTGCACACGCAGAAGAGGGACCTTACACAAGTTACGAAGTCGCGAAGGGGAGATCTGGACCATTGGATCGCGAGAGGTTGTGGATCATCGATATGATGCAAGAAAATTTTGAGGATTCAGACTTCGAAATATTTGCAAGGAGGCTAGGCGAAAACCTCCAAGGGACAAAGTCGCAAAGAGGAAACTCACGATTTGATCGTAGCCGTTGGATCACAGAAGGTAGTGGATCATTGATCTGATGCAAGAAGAGTTCGAGGGTCCAGAGTTCGGGAGAACAGGGGTAGTGAATTCCAGAGACTCGAAGCACGAAGTCCCTAAGTGCTTGGTAGTTGGGCCCCAGGTCATATCCCATCGTAACAATCGAAGGGGCCTAGTGGGAGGAGCTAGTGCCTAGAGGATTCGCCGATTTGGAAATCGAGAATTGGGGGTATCGGGTTGGTCCATAGAAAACACCCGAGGTCTAAGGTCGTGAAGCGTCTTTTGAATAGGCGTGTGGTCATAGTCGGTGGTCACGTGGAGGAAACTTGCACCCGACATCAGTTCGCGAGGGTGAAGTCCAAAAGGGTTGTGGATTTTTTTCGTAGAGGTTCCAATGGGGACCCGAAGAGCTGTTCCATCTCAACATTGTGAATGATCCTATACCAGGAGGTAGGTAGACCTTGCTGAGGCGGGGGAACTACATCAAGTGGTATCAGAGCTTGACTTCGTCTGTAGATTTCAGGCGAAGGAGACAGAGGAGATAGTTTGAAACCATCAAGTGTTAACAGAGCCGAAATATTGCTTGCAGACAACAGGCAAAGAGAGGAGACAAAATAAATCGAATTTTTACTCTGTGTGTGAGATACAGTCAGCAAAATTCCACCGAGGAGACGAGTGGAGCCACCTTTAGCCATTCATGTTGTAGAAAGATAAATGCGAGAGTTTCATGCAATATTAGAGGCGATGGAGGCAATGCAGAGGAGGGAACCTGATGTTGGAGACATCAACGATGTAGAGAGTGAAGAAGTGGAAGTCGAATAATCTGTAGGGGACAATGTTGCCAAAGAATGCTTGTTGAGGGAAGTTGTTAGATTGGGATCTAGAGTTAGGATAGAGGTCCCAATGTACAAAGGTAATTTAGATGTTGAAGAAGTGTTGGATTGGATAAGATCCATGGATAAATATTTCGACTATGAAGATGTCAATGAGGAGAAAAGGGTGAGACATGCTGTCACCAGGCTAAAAGGACATGCAACACTATGGTGGGATGAATTGCAGGCTGAGAGGAGAAGCAAAGACAAACAGAATATAAAGAATTGGGACAGAATTCTAGCCAAGATGAAGGCTAAATTCATGCCCAAGGATTATCAAATCAATCTGTTCAAGAAGTTGCAGAACATCAAACATAAGGGTATGACAATTAAAAAGTACATAGAGGAGTTCTACAAGATGAACATCAGAACTTGACAAAGAGAGAAAGATGAAGAAAAAGTTGCCAGGTATATAAATGGCCTAAGGTATGAAATCCAAGATGAGATCAGCATGATGTCAGTAAGGACAGTGGAGGATTCTTATCAATTTTCAGTTAAGGCAGAGGATAAGTTGGCTAGAAAACAAAGCCAACGAGGTAGAGGTAGAAGCCCAGTCCCAAACAAAGGCAAGGGAGATTCCCATGACAAGGCGCATAAATCCAAAGACGAGGCTGAGAAACCACACAGTCACTCGGAAAGAGGAGGAATTTCCTGAGGAAGACAGGGTGGTGGAAGAAGTTCTTCTGGAGGAAGAGGAAGAAACAAAGGAGGATAAGTAAGGTGCTATACCCATGGAAAGACATGGAACATGTCTTGGGAATGTCCCAAGAAAAAGAAAGAAGGAGAAGGTGAATCTCACATTTCGGAAGAACAAAGAAGGAATGTTGAACCAAAAGGACTAGAGGATGGAACGTCCCTGATGTTGAGAAAGGTTTTCTTAAAACTAGAGGCAGAAGTTGAAAATCCAGTGTAGAGGAACAAGCTATTCAGGACAGCTTGCAAGACTAAAGACCGAGTATGCAAGGTGATAATTGACAGTGGGAGCATTGATAACTTAGTATCCACAGAGGTGGTGGAGAAATTGGAGCTAGAGATAAATGCACATCCGAATCCATACAAAGTCTCATGGTTGCAGAAAGGACACCAGGTAATGGTTACTAAACAATGCTTGGTTGAATTTAAGATAAGAGGATATAAAGATGAAATTCTATGTGATGTAATTCCCATGGATGTATGTCATATCTTGTTGGGAAGACCATGGAAGTTTGACATGAATGGCATTCATGATGTGAGGAAGAATACATACAACTTGGAGAAGAATGGTAGGACACACATGTTGCTTCCAATAGAAGAGAATAAAGTTAAAGAGGAAGCCAACACAAACATACTTCTGATAAGCGGGAAGGAACTCCTGAAAGAAGTCAAGAAAGGACAGGAGATGCAGTTTGTTGTAGTGAGGAAACCCAGAGTTATCCTTACAAGTACTTCGATGGATGATTTTCCTGAAGAAGTTCAATAATTATTGGATAATTTTGCTGACATGGTGGTGGATGAGCTACCTAACTCATTGCCACCCATCATAAGTATCAACCATCATATTGATTTGATATCAGGAGAAAGCCTGCCAAACAAAGCATCTTACAGATTGACACCTCGAGAGAATGAGGAGGTAAAGACCCAAGTCCAAGAATTTTTAGATAAGGGTTTGGTCAGAGAGAGATTGAGTCCATGCGCAGTACCAACTGTGTTGATTCCAAAGAAGGATGGAGGATGGAGAATGTGTATAGACTCAAGAGACATTAACAAGATCACCATAAGGTATAGGTTCCCTTTTCCATGAATGGGTGATTTAATGGAATGTTTAAGTGGAGAAAATTTATTTTCTAAGATAGATTTGAAAAGTGGATATCACCAGATAAGAATGAGAGAAGGTGATGAGTGGAAGACATCCTTTAAGACAAATGAAGGTTTGTATGAGTGTCTTGTTATGCCATTTGGCTTAACAAATGCCCCGAGTAATTTTATGAGGTTAATGAATGAAATACTGAAAGATTTGATTGGCAAGTTTGTGGTTGTATATCTAGATGATATACTGATATTTAGTAGGACTAAAGAGGATCATTTGAGACACTTGGCACTGGTGATGAGGAAACTACAACATTTACTTGGGTTTTGTGATCTCTTCAAATGAACTGAAGATGGATCCAAAAGAGGTGAAAGCAATCAAAAAATGGCCATCACCGAGTATGTTTGAGGTAAGAATCTTCCATGGATTAGAAAGTTTCTATAGGAAGTTCATCAGATATTTTAGTGGGATTTGTGCACCAATGATGGATACAGTGAAGAAGAGGCACAAGTATTTTAAATGGACAGAGGAGGTTGAGAGGAGCTTAAATATACCAAAGGAGAAAATAACAGAATGACCAATCCTGGTCTTACCAAACTTTGGAAAGACATTTCAAGTGAGATGTGATGCAAGTGGAGTTGCAATTGGAGCAGTTTTGAGCCAGGATAACAGGTCTGTTACCTATTTCAGTGAAAAGATGAATGAGACTAAGAAAAAATATTCCACATATGATAAGGATTTTTATGCCATAATTCAAGCCCTGAAGAAATGGAGACACTACCTTTTTCCACATGAATTTGTCTTCTATATAAACAACCAAGCTTTACAATTCATAACCAAACATGAAAAATTGAATCAGAGGCATGCAAAGTGGATTGAGTTTATGCAGAATTTTACTTTTGTCATAAAACATCTTGCTGGAAATGCTAACAAAGTTGTTGATGTATTAAGCATGAGATGTTTGATTCTACAGGAGTTTCAGGTGAAGACCTTGGGGTTTGAACACTTGAAGGATATGTGTTGGCCCTTGACCAATTTTTGAGGATTCTTGGTCATGTTTGACCTATTTTTGGGACTTCGACAGGCTGTCGAAGGCGGAGCACAAGACGAAGAAGATATTGTGGGATCTTGACCCCTTTTTAGGGAGTTTTGGGTTTTGTGCTTATGTAATAGGTATGGGAATGTCGACCCATGGGTTTACCCATGTTTAGGCCCGATTTGGTAATGTATAAATAAGTATCCAGGCGATGTAAGAAGAGGTCGGTGTGCTAAGTGCTAAGTGTTAATTTTTAAGTGCAAGTAGTGACTGTAATGGCTTTGTGCATGTTGTGTGAGACTTGCGGAGCTAAGTGCAAGTAACTGAAGAGACTGTATGTAGGCTTTGTGCTGTGACCTAGCTTGGGGAAGGAGGATATAATGAATAGTGCGCAGATCTCTTGTCCTCTACGAAGTTGATCTTAAGGCTTTGTGCATGTAAGAAGATTAGGAGAAGCTAATAAACAAGATGAAGAGTTGGTGGACGTAACCCCAAGGTGGGGGTGAGCCACATACATGTTTTGTTGCTCTGCTTTGTGCGATGTATTAATGTGTTTATATGTTTACTTGCTTGGTGATTTGATATAGATGAATGATAGATAGATATGTTAATGATATGTGCTTAATAGTATGGATGAATACTAGATCTGGCCTATGTGGATGTGATTAGTGCTTGAATATAGTAGATCTAGCTGAATACTGTGATGCTCTGTAATTAGGGTTTTATCTGTGAAGCAAGTACTGGTTAAATATTGATGATATATATTGCTAAGTGCTTTGTTAAGGTGTTACAATCATAGATCTGCGTCCTAGCTAAGGTTGCAGACACTGGAGTCCTGCAACCACCCCTACCTCTACCTCGGGTGAGTCTTCATCTGCTTATCATGTGTTGTCGAAAGGGCTAGTAGTTAGGGTTTTGTTGGTTCACTCTTGAGCATTGAATCTTGGGTCTGCCTCTATGCCAACAAATGGTTCCATTGCCGGGACTGAAACTGTGATTGTTGGGAACTAAGGAAGAAGAAGCTTTGTGTGAAATTTCGATTTAAAATTGTGAAAGCTCTGTGCGTAGATCTGTTTCCCTAGTGTGCAGTATTCTACTGAAGCTCTGTGCTAAGAAGAGAAGTCGGATCTAAAGAAAATAGGTAGATCTGAAAGCTTTTTTCTCTGAGAAAGGTAAAAGTGAGAATTTCTGATTAAAAAGGATCCTAGAAAGAATTTTTTGTAGGCTAACTACTATTATCCTAGTGTGCAGAATAGGAAAGGATGGGGATCATTTAAAAGAAAATGAGAATTAACCCTTTGTTACAGTTGCAGAAGACCGGGACATCTGGATAAGGAATTCCCTGGTAGAAGATCTAGTTGTGTTTGTTGTAAATCTATGGACCATGAAGTATTGGATTTCCCTAGAATGATTATTAAGATTGAAAAAATGAATATGAGACAAGAAAAACCTAAGTCAGATCCATAAACTAAGACCATGGAAAAACCCTAGAAAGAATCAGAGACTATACTATTGAAAATGAAAGAAAACTTGAATGATCATAGAAATATCAACTTATCAGAGGTCTTCAAAGAAAAGGGGTGCATAGAATCAAGAATAGGAGACTTCAACATTGACTGCATTCTGGATGAAGAAACACAGGTGAATATTAGGACAGAAAGAACTTGGGAAATTTTGGGAAAACCTCCTATGATTCCTTCATTGGGAGGAATAGGATTATTTAGAGGAAAGTTGATAACCCTATGTGGAAGAGTTACCCAGATACCTATGAGTGCTCATGGAGCTTCGACAGAAGAAGAATTTGAAGTTGTTAAATTTATTGAGAACAACGCCCCATTTGCTATATTACTAGGAAAACTTTGGATTGAAAGAGATAAGGCTAGAAGGGAAGAAGAAGAGGTCTTAGAGTAGAAGAAGCAAGAATTAAAAAATTTCATGACTAGGAGGATCTTGCACTTGATTTAAGAACAAGAGAATAGATCGAAGATATTTGAAACCAGAAACTTGGATGTCGAAGTTGCAAGAACACAAGAGGAATCATAAGAGACTGAAGTACCTACCCCAGATAAAGAAGAAGTATTTCCCTTGAATCCTAGGAAAGAATCTCAACAACGTGAAGATACTATGCCAAGAGAAGATACGAATCAGAATGGAAAGAGGAATACCGAGACAAATCTCACTGGGAAAAAGGATAGAAACCTTAGTAAGAAGATAGCTAATATCGAAAAGTTATAGAAGGTTCCAGAGGGAACTTCGCGGAAGGAAAATTTACAAAACTGGAACTTCGTCGGAATATCAGAACAACGTCACATGGAACTTTGCCATGGTAAAGAAATATGGCCATTGGGAACAGTATAACCATTAGACCGATGCCCCGAATGGATAGAAAGGAATTTATGGTTAGACAACTCGCCATCAGATCATCAGGACTGCGCTGTAACGGACAAAACTGAGTTAATGGAGGCTTCTCATCCGTTGGAGAGATACATTGCCAAGTTATCTATTTATTATGTCGAGCCACGCACCGAGAACACTTTTTCTAACCGTGATTATCTGAGCATGCAGATTAGTTGATTCCACACAGTGATCATCGTTCTATCACCATCCATCCCGTTGCATTGAGCAGTTACTCTTCAAACCCGAGAGATTCAATCACGAGCGTGCATGTCCGAAGAAATCAGCACAGTCAAAGAATCTGTGAAGGAGGTACTCATCAACCTTGTGAGTGAAAGAGTAATGTTGATGTATGTGGGTGTACAAGAGTCATCGACGAGATGAGTGCAAGCCTCTCCATTGACTACTCATGGAGCCAGACCATCCTGACCATCAGCAGAGAAGAGAACCAAGAACATAGATGACCTATCAATTGCGAAGATAATCCCGACCATATTGCTTGACTACATCTTGCCTATGGCCAGCACGGTGAGTCAAGATAGTGTTCCAAGAGATTTAGAGTACACCATGGTTACTGCGTACCTCCCGAAGGGGATATGCATAGTGAGAGAACATCAGGACAAGATCACAGTGTTGAAGTTCATCGACTTCAACCTCGGAGACCGCAAGATCTATAACATGCTCGCCCCATACAAATACTTGACCAAGATGAAGGGGGAGAATTAGAAGATAATCCCCCAGCCATGGACAATGAACCTCACACAGTCCACCCTGCTGAATGTAATGAAAATCCCACACTTCAGAAGGCACGAGGAAGTTAACGCCTATGTCAAGATACTACTTTCATGTTACCATGGCAGCTACTTATGGATAGACCGCCATATCACAGTCGATCCGACGCTGATCCATAGGATCACATGACTGAGTATGCAAGGACCTGACCTGTAGGAGTTCTACCTAGGAAAAGCCACAGACCGCGCACTAGCACATAATATCAAGGATACATATGACAATGTTGAGAAGGGGACGTGAAGCTATAAGGTAGATTCCATTGAGAATGGCACAGTTCGCCTAACATGACAACTAATAGCTTGAAATCTAGTAAGAAAGAACAGACCCACGCAGGTCACAGGATTTGTCATTGACCTTGCAGGGAAGTGTGTGGAAGATATATAGATGAACTGGGTGAAGTACCTAGTTAATCAACTTGAACTAGACTTCTGCGAAACATAGGATCAGGGCTACGAGTTTCACTTTAGCTGGTTCCTGATCTTCATCGTGTTTGTTTCTTGGGAGATGCCGAAAGGTGCAACCTTCCCAGATATCGAACCATTCGAACCGCTTGCTGCGAAGTTCACCATGCTCTGGTACTCGAGTGATATGAGTAAATAGTGCCAGTCAAACACAGTCTTCCACACATATTATCTCTAGCTGAAGAGAGCCATCGAAGCTGAACCTCACATGAATCCAAAAACCCTACAGAGGTTCTGACCCCTGATAAAGTTCCACACAGATCGACACTTCATTTACATTACAACGCGAGGAGACAAGCATAAGGAGGAGCTTCAGTCATACTACAAGCTCACTAAAGAGGACCTTGAGGAGATCACTAAGGACTGGTTAGTAGACCTCCTTATTCCCATAGACCCTGTAGAGATGTTTGACCCTAAACTTAGCAACGTGGAGGCCTCTCACAAGGAACATGACACACCAGGAACCAATAGAAGGAAGAAGATTGAAGAGGTCCAAACCTTAAGCAGTGCCTCAGAAAAGATTGCCTCAATATCACATGGCCGAGGGGGTGATGACAAAGTGGAAGAATTAAATGGCAAGGAAGATGATCAAAAGTAAGGTGAAGTAACACCGCCTAGAGATGAGACTGATTCCTTAAAGAAGATGAAGGTTTCTCCCCCAAAACCCTCTTCATAGAAGAAATCCAGAGCCACTTTGACCAAGATGCAGACTGTGCTCACTGTCGATGATTTTGACTTCATCATCGCAGCGATAAACGATGCCTTCCAGAAAATCTTGGAGACACAAGAAGCCAAGAAGGAGGAAATGTATGACAGGATTGAGGTCAAACTTCGAGGGGTACAACAAGCCCTTCAGTCCAACCACACAGTATCCACTGCGCCCCTACCATCAGGAGAACTAGAATTGGGAGATGAGTAGCCCAACTTCCCCGACTAGCTGATGCGGTCGAAGCTCGCTTTCGTTGCGCACAAGAAGAAATAGAACAAGCCACTCAGGCCTTGAAGCAAGTGCAAGGAGTTCTCGTAGAACAATGCTGAGTTGCAGAGCAGGAGAAGGTTTCTCTCTAGGTAAATTTTGAAGAAGAGAAAACACAGATGCAAAAAGAAAAAGAACAATTGCTTGTCGAGCAACTCAAAGTGAAAGAAGCAGTCAACAAAGCACTCCGCTCTATGACAGGCTTAGAGCTACAGATAGAATACTGAGTCACACATCAAGTAGAGAATCTTGCAGAAGCTATCCAACAGCTACAATAAAGAATAACACACTTAGAGCTCCACACAGTGCCCGACACTCCGTAGGATGTAAGGGATCAAAGAGAAGCAACTGCCCAAAGCACAGTTGAGAGAATAAAGGCCCTTGCAATGGAATGCAAGCAAATGAGTGATCATAGTGGCCAGACATATGAGTGACTCACTGAGAATCTAGAACTGAATGCACTAGAGTCACAACTCTTGGAAGCGAAGCAACAAGTAGAAACAATACAGGGACAATTGAAGCCCCTGTCAGCTGTGGAAATAATGAAGCGATCCCAAGAGCAGCGCACTGCCCAGCAGTAGCTCCACACCATTCATATTAGAGTAATGGAAGTGAATCAGAGGCTCCAACCTATACAGGATGAGGCTTGCCAACTGTTCATAGAGATTGAAGGCCGAGGAGAAGAACTGGAGCAAGTCCTCATTGCAGCTGAACAACGTCTAGAGGGACCTGTCAACGAAGTAGTCATACAAGAGTTTGTTGAATAGGAGGCCATGGCACACCAATAATTCAAATCAGCTTGAGCCAAGCTCAAGGATTTCGAAGCAGAGCTACCCAGACCAGAGTGACTTGGGACGAGTCACAGGTGAGTGTTGGGGGCCTATTGGCCCTTGACAAAGTTTTGAGGATTCTTGGTCATGTTTGACCTATTTTTGGGACTTCAACAGCCTGTCAAAGGCCGAGTGCAAGATGAAGCAGAGATAGCATAATATCGACCCATTTTTAGGGATTTTTGGGTTTTGGGCTTATGTAACGGGTATGGGAATGTCGACCCATGGCTTTACCCATGTTTAGGGCCGATTTTGTAATGTATAAATAAGTATATAAGTGATGTAAGAAGAGGGCGGTGTGCTAAGTGTTAATTGCTAACTGCAAGTAGTGTCTGTAATGGCTTTGTGCATGTTGTGTGAGACTTGCGGAGCTAAGTGAAAGTAACGAAAGAGACTATGTGTAGGCTTTGTGTTGTGACCTAGCTTGGGGAAGGAGGATCTAGTGAATAGTGCGCAGATCTCCTATCCTCTACGAAGTTGATCTTAAGGCTTTGTGCATGTAAGAATATTAGGAGAAGCTAATAAAGAAGACTAAGATTTGGTGGATGTAGCCCCAGGGTGGGGGTGAACCATGTACATGTTGTGTTTCTATGCTTTGTGCGATGTATTGATGTGTTTATATGTTTACTTTCTTGGTACTTTGATATAGATGAATGGTAGATAGATATGTTAATGCTATGTGCTTAATAGTATGGATGAATACTAGATCTGGCCTATGTGGATGTTCTTAGTTCTTGAATATAGTAGATCTAGCTGAATATTGCGATGCTCTGTAATTAGGGTTTTATCTATGAAGTAAGTACTGGTTAAATATTGATGATCTATATTGCTAAGTGCTTTGTTAAGGTGTTACAATCACAGTTTTGTGTCCCAGCTAAGGTTGCAGACATTGGAGTCCTGTAACCACCCCTACCTCTACCTCAGGTGAGACTTCATCTGCTTCACAAGTGTTGTCGAAAGGGATGGTAGTTAGGGTTTTTTTGGTGCGCTCTTGAGCATTGAACCCTGGGTCTACCCCTGTGCCAACAATATGTATTGTGATGATCCAAATTTCAAAGAAGCATATGAAGCATGTGAAAATCTTGTGCTGAGAGACATGAGCCAGTGGACGGAGTATATGATTCAAGAGGGATTGTTGTTCAAGGGAAATTAGTTGTACATACAAAAATGATCAATGAGGGATAAACTTTTGAAGGAAAATAATAGTGGAGGATTGGCTGGACATTTCAGCCATGATAAAACATTTGCATAGTTGAGAAGTTCATACTATTGGCTAGGTACGAGGACAAAAGTGATAAAATTTGTGAACAGATGTAGAATCTGCCAACAAAAGGAAAAAGATAGAACACTATATTATATCAACCATTTCCAGTACCAAAGAGGCCTTGGGATGTAATAATCATGGATTTTGTGTTGGGGTAGCCAAGAATGCAAAGAGGATGTGATTCCATATTTGTAGTGGTGGATATATTTTTGAAGATGACACACTTCATCCCATTCCGGAAGACCAATGATGCAACACATGTTGCAAATTTGTTTTTCAAGGAAGTTGTGAGACTTCACAGACTACCCAGGAGCATTGTCTCAGACATAAACAATAAATTTGTTGGTCATTTTTGGAGAACACTGTGGAAGAAATTGGGGATATATTTGTCCTTCAGCTCAGCTTATCACCCTCATACATATGGAAAAACTAAAGTGGTAAAAAGAAGTTTGGGAAACTTATTGAGGAGTATAGTCACTAAGCATCATAATCAATGGGATTAGGTTCTTCCACAAGAAGAATTTGCATACAACGACTCACCAAATAGGAGCATTGGAAAGAGCGCATTCCAAATATTGTATGGAATGCAACCAAGGGGATATCTGAGTTGAGAGACTTGGGAAAGAGAGAGATAAAAAGTACTGGAGCAGAAGACTTTGCTACAAAAATGAAGAAGCTCCATAGCCATATCAAAGGATAGTTGCAGAGCTCTAGCCAAGATTACAAGCGTAGAGTTGTTCAACATCGCAGGGAACTTCAATTTTGAAGTAGGAGATCAGGTTCTGGCACATCTCAGGAAAGAAAGGTTCCCCAGGGGAACATATAACAATTTAAAGATGAAGAATATAGGGCCATGTAAGATATTAAGGAAGTTTGATGCCAACGCCTATGAGATTGAGCTGCCATATGATGTGGGCATATCACCCATATTTAACGTTTCAGACCTGTACCCTTACAAGGAAGATGACACAGAGGGATTAGAAGATCAAGAGAAGATTCAGTGGGAGAAACAAATGCCTATAGCAAAAAAACCACATATGGAGAAGATCATTGATCACAGGATTGGAAAGAAGACCAGGAGGAAAATCTATTTTGAATATATAGTCAAGTGGAAAGGGTACCCAATAGAAGATGCCAGTTGGGAAAATGAAGCTGATATCCAGAAGCATGGAAAKTYGGTGCARGAGTTCATGGAYAGGATTCCATGAATTGMTTTGTCTAGGAGAGTATGATGYARGAGCATCGTCAGCGAGCATGCGTGGTAGGACAACTCAACACTTGAGGATCATTTCAGAATTTGAAACGTAGGCAGTTAYTRTGGATCTTTTGGAGCTGATTGAAAAATGAAAGTAGATCAAAYGCTTGGAAGTTGAATGATCATGAGTGATCTGGGAGTTTTCACTCCTAGTATTGAATGTAACTAAACTAAGGTRGYAGTTAGGTTTTGTTTTCGAGTAGACAAGTAGTCGTGGGGGGGGGGGATCCTAAGAACCTACGAAGATAAATAGAGGTTTGGTATGCCCAAATGAGGTTGCTGTGAGTTAGTAGGAATTTTCTGAGTTTTTAGTTGTTGTTTGATTATAGCTATAGAAATTTTATTTTGAATGAATATAACAGAGGAAAATTGATCCAAATGCATGATGATGTTACTGTTTTGCAATTACCTRTTATTGTTGCTTTCATGAATGAATGGATCTCGTTATGAGTATATGAAATTATGAAATGTTTGTATAATTTTCCATTTTTTTCTCTTCGGTTGAGTCTGTGCAAGGTGTGCACATAGAACATGAGGAGTGCATTGGCGGAATCTGTTTCGATTCCGAATCTTAGAAGAGATAGCACAAAAATTTCCCTTTGCAAGGAGTGCAAAGTGACTGCTTCAAGGAATGCACATTCGTCCACAAGAACCCAAACCTTGTGTGAGAATATGTTGCGAGGAGTGCATAGATACGAAATTTGGCTAAGTGTCGAAGTGGCTCCGTAAGAAGTCAAAGGAGCAGAAGGAGAGAAAGCTCAGAAGAGATAACGCTTTGCGGAAGTACAGACGATACCTAAGGGATAGACTCATAGGAAGAACCAAGGCTGAGACCTTTGGATACTTAGAAAATATTCTAAGTCAGAGGAAGTTGGAAGCTCAGGAAGGAGAGCGAAAATGGTCATGGGATCACCGATTTAGAGGAATAACAACCATCCAATCAAATCAAGGTGCACGAACATTAGCACTTTAAACACACAGGAGAGGGAACTTACACAAGTTCCGAAGTCATGAAGGGGAGATCTAGACCATTGTATCACGGGAGGTTCTGGACCATCTATCTGATGCGAGTGAAGTTTGAGGATTCAGACTTCAGAAGATTTGCAAGGAGGCCAGGAGAAAACCTCCGAGGGACGAAGTTGTGAAGTGAGAACTCGTGGTTTGATCATAGCCGTCGGATCACGGAAGGCCATGGATTGTCGATATGACACAAATGGAGTTTGAGGGTTCAGAGTTCGGGAGAATGGGGGTAGTGACTTCTAGAGATGCAAAGTCCCGAAGCACTTGGTAGTTGGGCCACATGTCATATCCCAATGTCACAATCAAAGGGGCCTAGTGGGAGGAGCTAGTGCCTAGAGGATTCACTGATTTAAAAATCAAGAATTGGGGGTATCGGGTTGGTCCATAGAAAACACTCGAGGTCCAAGGTCGTGAAGTTCCTTTTGAGTAGGCGTGTGGTCACAGCCGGTGGTCACATAGAGGAAACTTGCAACCGACATTAGTTCGCGAGGTTGAAGTCCAAAAGTGTTGTGGATTTGTTTCGTACAAGTTCCAGTGGGGACCCGAAGAGTTGTTTCAGCTTAACATTGTGAACGAGCCTAGACCGGGAGGTCGAAAGACCCTGTTGAGGAGAGGGCACTGTGTTGGCATACAATGTGTGCTTGTCATTGATGGAAAGATCAGAGTGTGCATCGATGGAAAAACAGGAACAACGTAAGCTAAGGAGGATTAGCGCAAAGTCGCATGCAGTGCGTAGGTGTGCACCAGGGACGAGGTTCACTCATTGCCAAAGCTCAAGAGAGATAGTGTACTCAGGATCTCAGGTGGATCAAAGGTCGAGGCCTTCGTCACTTAGAAATTCTTCTAAGTAAGGAGGATGCGTAAGCTCAGGCAGAGAAGCGACATTGATCGTTGGATCCCATTCAGAATTTTCGATGACCGTCAGATCTTAATCTAGACAGGAGGAGCGCAAAGATGGAGGATAGATATCTAATGTTAGATTCGAGCACAGGGTCTGACCATTGTTGGATCAGGAAGAACCTGTACGTTCTTTAAAGTGAAATATCAAAGCGGTGGTCCAACTCCATTTCAGAGTTTTGGCTATCGAGGTTTCGGATACCAGAAGTTGGAGTGTCGAAACACTTTGCAACAAGAATGCCAAAATCGCGATATGCGAAATTGCAATATGATCTGAGCCGTTGAATCAAGATCAGATATGGACCGTCGAATCATAGGACACGTGGCGAAATATCGTCATGTCGCTGACTGGAAATTCAAAGGAACGGGGTTCCCTAACCTCTCAAATTTGCGATATGCGAAATTGCGAAACTATCTTAGCCGTTAGATCAAGGTGCGATCTGGACCGTCGATCCAAATCCATTTCAGAGTTTCATGGATCGGGAGTTGGATATGTAAAGGAACATTCACCACAGGAATGCTGAAATCGTGATATGTGAAATCGTGATTTAACCATAGCCGTCAGATCAAGGTGTGATCTGGACCGTTGATCCGACTCCATTTCGGAGTTTCATGAATCATGACTTGGAGAGGCAAGAAACATACCCACAGGAGTCCCGAAATGCCGAAATGCAAAATTGTGAAATACTTTAGGCCTGTGGTCACCACCAGTGGTCACAAGAAGGGAAGGAGTCAGTTCAGATAAGCTCCATTTCAGGGTTTTGAGGATCACGACTTGGAGAGTCGAGATGCCTCATCTCGAGATTCAGGAAATGTGAAATCATGAAAGTGCTTTATGCATAAGCGTGTGGTCACAGCCATTGGGCACATTGATGGAAGATGGAGGAAGAAGCTAGAGGTGCTAAGCTTCACCATAGGGATCTCGAAATACCGAAGTGCGAAATGGTGAAGTAAACGCAAGTTTTTATGGATTCAATCCAATGGTGTAGGTGAAGTTGAACAAGATCGGAGGGCCACTATAGCACGACACAGTGTAACTGCCAAAAACCACTGATGGTTTCTTCCAGAGGACTCGAAGACATTTCAGGGTGATTGACAGAGGAGGTGAAGAGTCTCTGGGAATCTTCAAGAAGGATGAATATGTTCATGGAGGCGATTGACAGCTGGATGAGCATTGAAGCCTTTAACTGGAATAAAGAAGGTGAGCTCGAATGTCACAGAGAAGACGAAGAGTCTCAACTACCAGAGAAGATGAAGAGTCACGATGATGATCAGACAGAGAACTCGAGTTGTGGAGGAAATTGGCGCAGTGTGAGCATGTAGAGGAATGGTGAATATTGCATGCATAAGGTGCACAAAAGCTATAAACACAGAGGATAGAGAAGAGATGTGGTTGTCGTTGATGCTGGAGTTGCTGTGGATGTTGTTGTTGAAGGTGATTCATGCATGAAGAAGGAGCAGAGTGCAGCAGCTGAATAGAACAGAAGAAGAACTGTGCAGTGAATGGACATGGCACACAGAGCATAAAAAGCAGAAGAACAGAATGGGCAGCAGATGCATGCTGGAAGACAGTGAGGAAGTTCGAGTAGCAAAATCGTGCAGAACAATGATGAGACTGGTAAGCTATTATTGAACACTATATCATTGTAATAGGTTTCAGTATTTCATATTCATAATCGAGGGTGGTTGGGAGGTGCTAGGGAGGAATGGTGTCCTCAGAGGTTCAAGTGGGTGGTTGAACACAGGGAGTTGGTGCTTCCTTCTAGTTGGTGCTAGAGAAACCAGGGAGTTGGTGCTAGAGAAACTAGGGAGTTGGTGCTTCCTTCTAGTGGGTGCTAGAGAAAAATAGAGAGTTGGTGCTCTCAGCAAGTTGCATCTTGCAAAACAGAGGTTGTAGCCTCACAATGAGTTGGTGCTCATATGTATGATAATGTAAAGAATGTAAATAATACTTATCATATAAAGAAGAAGAGGTTTTTACCCTGTATGGGTTTCCTTGGGAAATATATGTCTCTGTGTTTCTCATATATGTGACTGATGCTGAATGTGCCATTGTTTATTTCCCTGCATTATTGTGATCATCATTGAGTGTCTTGTAAAGATTTTAAAAGAAGCATAATTGTTTAAGCACAGTAACGACTGATTCACCCCCCCTCTCAGTTGTCCAACTATTGGTATCAGAGCCAGCCCCTTTTATCTAAGGGTAGATCCTAGAGCTTAAACATGTCAAGCCACGAAGGAAATTCAACCAATAAGGCCCCTCTGTTCAATGGAAGAAACTTTGCCTTCTGGAAAGTTAGAATGAGAACCTACATAATGTCGTTAGGTGTAGATGTCTGGGATGTGGTAGATACTGGTTATGTAAAGCTAGTTGTGCTAGCTAATAAGGATGACAAACTAGAATTTAGCTTCAATGCTAAGGCTATGAATGCTATCTTGAGAGGGCTTGCAGGAGTAGAATTCATAAAAGTGATGCACCTAGGAACTGCTAAAGAAATGTGGGACAAACTCATTAGTAGCTATGAGGGTAATGAGAAGGTAAAGGATGCAAAGCTTCAAACCTACAGAATACAGTTTGAACAAATGAAGATGAAGGAAGATGAAACTGTTGGAAAATACTTTCTGAGAGTAGAAGAAATGGTAAATGCAATGAAGGAACTTGGTGAAACAATTGATGAACCTTCTTTAGTTCATAAAGTCTTGAGATCTCTCCCAGATAGGTTCAAACCAAAGGTCTCTTTTATAGAAGAACTTAATGATCTAAAAACCTTGGAGTTTGATCAAGTGCTAGGAACATTGACTGCATATGAAATGAGAATAGTTAAAGATAAACCTACCTCTAGAGAAGCATCATTTAAAGAAGACAAGAATGAGGATTATGAGCCCGATGAAATTGAAGCAAAATTTGTGAAGAGACTGAAGAAGGGATCAGACAAATACAAAGATAAACTACCTTCAAATGTTTCAACTGTGGTAGGATAGGTCATTGTGCAAATAAATGTCCCCACAAAGGAAAGGATCAGACATGTGATGATGACGAGAAGTACAAACACAAAAATTTCTTTAAAGAGAAAAACTTTAAGAAGAAAATTATGTGCGTAAACAATGATGATGAAGAAAATGACTCCTCTATTGAAGATAAACTAAATGAATTCATACTTATGGCCAAAGAGGATTATGATAATAAAAGAACAGGGAGTGATGAAGAAGAAGCTGTGGTTGACATGGAAGGAGAACTGATCAGTGCACTGGAAGAGATTGGCAGACTAAGAATCAAGAATAGAAAGCAAAGACAATTGTTGATACAGTTCAAAAAAGATAGTAAAGAACCTGATGAAGACCTTGTCCTGCTAAAAGTAGAATTGGAAGAGGCAAAGAAAATCGAAGAGATTTTGAAATAGTAGCTATCAGAAAAGAAGGCAAGATGTGAAGCATTAGAACAAGAAGTAGTGAAAACGAGGAAAGAAATGGAGAAGTTTCAAGCCTTGTATAATCAGAATTTGTCGAGTATCAAAGCCTCAGAAGGATTGGCCACCATTTTGAATCAGCAAAGGAATCCAAAGCTGAAAACTGGCTTGGGGTATGAAGAGGGATCAAGCAGTGGTAAGCCAAGAAATGAATAACCCATCAAGTTTGTCAAAAGTACAACCAATGACAATAACAATCCTGCAAAAACAAAGGAAGACAATCGGCCGCCCAGGTCGAGTAAGGTAAAAGATGCCAGATTTGAATCTGTAGAACAAAGAAGTAATGTGCTCATTGCTGAATGACGTCATCAGCCTGGAAGAAATTGATTTTCTCAAAGAAGACAACCATTTTCCAGGTACAAAGAATTTTTCTATGGCTATTGTTTCTACTGTGCTAACTTTGGTCACAAAGTTGTAAATTGTTCCTTAAGACTTAGACATGAGCAATTAAGATTTCAAAGGAATAAATACTTGCCACAACAAAGAATGATGCAACCAAGTAACAAACCTTCATTGATTGCCAATTGCCAAATTAAGTCCAAGGACATGCAACTAAAGAGGTTAAGAAATAATCAACAGTCAATGAGTAGAAAACGTTGCACCAATAAGTTTGAACTGTTGAACAATGAGATTGAATGCTACATCTGTCATAACTATGGACACACATCTATTGACTGTCGTTTAAGGGAATATGAACCAGATTCGAAATGTCCTACTGAAAATGTCAAGTTTTGGAAGAAGAAGGAAAGTGACAAGTGTGGATTAGTGTTGTCCGCTCAAAGAAAAATGAACCCTTGGTATATAGATAGTGGATGCTCCAAACACATGACGGGAGACAAAGGCAAGTTTATATCTCTAAGTTAAATAAAATTAGGAAACTTAACCTTTGGAAATGATGCTCCAGGGAAAATAAAGGGCAAAGGGATGGTGAGCTTAAGTAATGGAAAAGGAAAAGCCCAAGATGTTCTACTTGTGGATGGGCTGAAACATAATCTGCTCAGTGTAAGTCAAATGTGTGACAGA
>ML834561.1:31453-49636 GCA_009831015.1 Picea engelmannii | reverse complement strand
AACCTTAATTGGCTTCTCCAAACCATGGGATAGCTTTGTACGAGGCATTGTGGCCAAAGAGGATATGCCCAATTGGGAGAGGTTGTGGGATGACTTTGTGTAGGATGAGCTCAGGATTGGCTCAGGATCCTCTAGTCAGCAACATAGTGAGGATGGTGATGAGGATATTTCTCTTTTGGAAAATGGCAAGAAGAAGACTAAGTAGGGTCCCAGAGGTGGGGCCAAGTAGTAGCAAAGAGGAGGTGAGAAGAAGAAGGAAATGAGAAAAGTTAAATGATTTTCATGTCAAAAGATGGGGAACTATGTTGGACAATGTCTCAATAGGAAGAAGAAGAAGCAGGTTGGTATAATAGCGACAACAGAGGAGAATGAGTTTGCCTCTTAGTTTGAGAGGGAGTGTTCCTAGATTATTTTTTGCTCAATAGTCGAGACACCATCCCACGCATGGTACATAGATAGTGGATCATCCAGTTATATGTCAGGTGTTAGAGAGAAATTTATTGATCTTATATATTCAGAGATCAAGTTGGATATGGGGCTTGGAGACAACACCATATTCATGGAGGCTGAGCATGGTACATTTTCCTTTCATAGGGATTTGTTTCCACCCTTGGTGTTCAGGGATGTCTTGTATGTCCTTGGGCTGAAGAAGAATTTGATTTCATTTTACTCCATTTAGGATAGGGGATTTGAGGTGTCCTTCAGAGGGACAGAGGTACTCATTCACCCTAAGGGGTCTAGTGTCACTTATGGCTGAGTGATTGGGACACGTGAGAGGAATCTGTACAAACTACTTTTTCATCCATTTCATGCTTTGGATAGTAGCAAGAAGAACAGTTGGTTGTGTGAGATATGGCATCGAAGGATGGCTCATTTTCTTCATGGAGCTCTGAGAGTGTTGAGGGATATTGTGATAAGTTTTCCACAGTTTGGCCTTGAGAATCAAGAGGTATGCAGAGGGTGTACTCTTGGGAATTACACCAAGATTGTATTTCCCAGTAGTGACAGTAGATCAGTTGGGGTACTTGATTTGATACACACTATTGTGTGTGGGCCCATGTCACCAGTTTCCTTGGATGGTTGTGAGTACTATGTGACTTTCATTCATGAACACTACAGGAAGACCTGGATATATTTCTTGAATACCAAGAATGATGTCTTCAATAGGTTCCAAGAGTTTAAAGCTCTTGTGGAGAACCAAGTAGGAAAAAAGATCAAGGTCTTATGGTCGGATAATGGGGGCTAGTATACCTCCATAGAGTTTGTAGACTTCTACAGCCAACAAGATATCAAGAGGCAATCGACCATTCCTTAAAACCACCAATAGAATGGGGCTTTTGAGAGGAAGAACAAGGCCATTTTTGGTGCAATGAGATAGATGTTGCATGATTAGGAATTTCCATTTTTCTTATGGGAAGAGGCGTGTAGTACTGCAGTGTATATGTAGAATATGATTCCCCATAGAGCTCTGGGGAGAAAGACTCTTGAGGAGGCCTTCGCTAGGAGTAGGCATAATGTTGAGCACCTTCACATATTTGGGCGTTTGACGTTCTCTCATCTCCCTTCTGAGAAGAGAACAAAGTTGGATCCCACTACAAAGAAGGGGATCCTAGTTGGATATTCATAGATCTCTAAGGCCTACTAGATCTACATTCCAGCACTGAGGAGAGATGTTAGATTTGAGGAGGATAGAGAATTCAGGAGATCTCTTGAGTTGAGAGACAGAGTTGAGGAGGTTCCACATCTATAAAGTGATGCATCATAGGGGACACGGCCTCAGATGTCGAGTACATCGAGTTTAGGGGTGACTGGTCCACCTAGTACAACTACAAGATCACAGATGCCTTGTACACAAATAGGAGGTGCATGTATTTCAAGATTTCAAACTACTATGATGAGATCTATGGATGAGACTTAGAGGAATGAGGAGACTAATCCACCAAAGTTTACTTCAGGGAAGAAGAAATCGAGATGGTTTGAGGAGACCCTGAAGGAAGCCAAGGAATATGTTGGGGAGCCCAAGAGGTTAATGAGAGAGAGCATAGTGCCAGAGAGGTTTGGTTCCTATTCGGCTATGGTGACGAGCATCACAGATTATGAGCCCACTACTTTTGCATAGGCATCAGACTTGCAGGTATGGAGAGAGGTCATGTAGGAGGAGTATGACTCCATTATGCACAATGATGTGTGGGAGGTGGTGTCTATACCTGAGGGGATTTCAGTAGTGAATTCTAGGTGGTTGTACAAGATAAAGTATGTTGCAGATGGAAGCATAGAGAAACATAAGGCTCATTTTGTGGCAAGAGGATTCTCTCATATTGAGGGAATTTATTATGATGAGACATTCACACCAGTTGTGATATATACTTACATCAAGAGTATTATGGCCATTGGAGTAGATATGGGTTTGAAGATCCATTAGATGGATGTGAAGACAACATTTTTGAATGGCTTCATAGAGGAGGACACATACATTGAGCAACCACAGGGGTTCGAGGTGTTGGGGAGAGACTCCCACATGTGCCTCTTGAAAAAGGCATTGTATGGTATAAAGCAAGCTCTTTGAGCTTGGTACTCAAATATTGACTCTTACTTGCTTCAGATGGGTTTTTAGAAGAGTCGGGCAAATCTGAACCTCTACTACGTCATTCGAGGAGAGGATACACTCATTCTTATCCTATATGTTGATGATTTGTTCATCACTGGAGGCGAGCATCTCATAGTTGATTGCAAGTGGAGTCTTGCATCAGAGTTCAAGATGAAGGACATTGTAATGATACATTATTTCTTGGGAATGAAGGTTTGGCAGGAGGATGGGCATGTCTTTCTGGGACAGGGGAAGTATGTAGCAGATAGTCTTTGCAAATTTTAGATGGAGGATTTTAGACCCATGTCTAAATTGATGGTCACCAACTTGAAGAAGCTTAGTGCTTCTGATTTTGAGCTGGTGGATTCCACAATATATTGTCAGTTGATTGGTTCTTCGATGTATCTAGTCAACAATAGACCAGATATTTGTTTTGTTGTGAACACTCTCAACCAGTACATGGTGGAGCCTAGGAGTGTTCACTGGATAGGAGAAAAACATGTTTTGAGGTACATTGTAGGATTAGCGGATTATGGATTGGACTATGTTAGAGGTGATGGGGTCAGGTTGATTGGTTACACAGACTCAGACTAGGAAGGATGTGCAGTTAATAGGAAGAGCACTTCAAGGTGTTGTTTCTAGTTGGGATCAATAGTTTTTTCCTAGTTCAACTGGAAACAGAGGTCAATGGCACTGAGTTCTATTGAGGAATAGTACATGGCATCTAGTCAGGCCGGTTGCAAGGCCATTTGGATTCACAAGTTGTTGTTTGGCCTATTTGGTCATGAGATGAGGCTTACAGTTATTCACTGCAACAATCAGAGTTGTATTGAACTCTTTAAGAATCTAGTGTTTCATGACAGGTCCAAACACATGGAGATAAGATACCACTTCATTTGAGATTGGGTTCAGAGAGGAGCAGTTCACCTTGAGTATATTCTGACTGATGACCAGATTGTGGACATTCTCACCAATTCCTTGCCAGGGGGTAAGCATGTCTACTTCAGAGACAATATGGGAGTGATGAATAGCACTTTCCTCGGTAAACGGGATTTTTTTATTTTCGGGTACCTTGGAAAGTGGTCCCCTTGTGTTATTGAGTGTCTAACTCAAGGGGGGGAAAGTGACCCTCAACCCACTTTACTTTATGTTATAAAGTCAAAGTGACTTTATGAACATTTCAGTCACAAAGTGACTTTATTAATATAAAATTACTCAGGAACTTAAGTAAAAGGGGAGATCTAATCTCAATCCTTGATCTTGTTGTCCTAGATATAATCTTATTCATTGGTTCATAGGTTAGCCTAAGGATGAGGCTAAAGCTAAGGATGAGGAGAAAAATCGCATCCATTGTTCACTCTTGAGATTGGAGTGAAAAGATGAGAGGAAGAAGAGCTTTGGAGGAAGAGAGAAAGAGGGCACACCTTGAGAAGAGGGCACACAATCTTGTAGGAGAGGCACACTCATGGAGGATGACATACAAGCTTTAAGGAGAGGAACATCTAGAGAAGGTCTCACCATTGGTTGAGGGTGCCATTGTTTGATCTTGAGGAGAGGCTCACCAAAAGAGTGAGGGCACACAATATCAAGGGAAAAGGGCGCACTAGCTAAGGAAGGGGGTGCAAGCATTCAAGAGGGCACAAAGCTTCAGCAAGTAGGAAAGCTAAATAAAGGGATCAAAGCTTTAGCAAGAAGTCAAGATAAAGGAAGGGCTCAAGGCCCAAGAAGGGAATGGAATTCGAGGATACCAAGGCCAAGCTTGAGATGAGTTAGCTGATGTAAACAGGTTTCTCATGATTTGTTTTATTGTTTTATTATTTCTCTTAACACTCCATAATAAATTTTCTCTTAAATTGGTTTTCCCATGGAGGTTTTTCTAGGGTCATGTTGACCAAAAATACCTATGTATAATTTTTGTGGTTTGCATATTTCCTTATCAACATTAAAGTGTAAATATCTAGAGGGTATTTTTTTTATTTTGAAGTAGTTTGAATTTTCTAATCATGGATAGAAAAAATTCTTGATTAAACCCTTCAAACAACAACTTCAAAATAACATTAAATCACTTCCTAAAAGGTATATTCTAAGGGAAGAAAGTTTAGACCTGTTAGCATTCCTAAAACAATAAGAAACATACATGTTCTTACCTTGAAAACAATGCTTAAATAGGTCAAATACAGACATGTTAGGATCCTCTTAGGAACCCCAATTTTCTTCACCCATTGTAATGGTTTGAACCAACATCATCATCATTTTTTCAAACTAGAGGAAACTTTTTTGTTGAGATAGTAATGATAAAATCACTAATTTCATATAATTCAAAAAAAAATCATCACAGGTAATTGTTGTGAAGTTTGTCATTTCTTCATCAACAACAACCTCCAAGTAGTCTGTAACCATTTAAAACCAGCAAGTATATAACCATAAACCATGTGAAAGGTTACTTTTGTAATGAAAGGGCAGGGTATTGAAAACAATAGAATGCTACTAGGTTAATGGATTTACCAATGAGTCTTAGATTAAGGTTATTATATTATCAATGAAATGCCAATGTTAACCAAATGAAATCCATATTAAGCAGTGCAGGTCTTCAAATGCTCATTAAATATCACTTATATCATTGTTAGAATTATATGATGCATAGAACATATATTGTAGGCCAATAACAAAATTGCAGTGTGAGATTAGGGGCAACAAGTTATTCAAATTCATATATATTCTACTATAATTTTTTATGTTTCCTCAATTTTAAACACGAATCCCATAATCAATGAGGAATCAACAAGGAACAAACATTCAACAACAAGGAACAGAATATGTATGATGATATCTACCAATCTGGTTGAATACATATTGAAATGAAACTGAGTTTACTAGTCTGGTTTATTTCAAATAAATAGAAGCAATAATTTTACCCCCATCAAATGTGAAAGATGACCTAAGGTACCCAATGAGGAATCAAATGATAAAATCGCCAGTCATTTGTTATTTTTCATTTGCAACAAATCCTCACTCATTTGATCAACTAACTACTTAAAAGGATTAAGGCGCATACACTGACCTTGGATGGGCCATGTTAGTAGAAAATGAAGCAAAAGTTTCAACATAATTGTTGTCAAAGTAGACAAAATTCGAGTTCAGAGCCAAGGTTTTAACATCGAACCTAGATGGGTTAGATAAGTGGCCATTGGACCCAAAGTTTCAGGTGGAAATTGTGTTAAGAGGAACCAATTTCGAACCTCAAAACATTCCTGAGTGCCAAGAGGTTACCTTGGTCATGTTAAGAAGCTCAGGAGGAGTAGCGGTATCGTAAAACCACGACATAAGTGTTGTTGGACCGCAGAGTAATGTGTGCACTGGTGAAGTAACGAATAAGTTTCAATTGTTTCTCTTCTTTGAGTTTTTGATTGCAAGGAATGCAAATTATCCATAAGGAGTGTGTTGACAAAGGTAAGTTAACCTCAGAGAAGCTCAGGAGAGATATTGTTGAGCCTTCATCAGCAGAAGTGCAAGGAGTGCACAGGAAGAACTCTGTGTTGATTTCAGAGAGAGATAGAATCACTAAGAACTTTTTAGGGCTCTGTCAGGCAGGCATCGAGTGAGTGCAAGTGTGCATAGAGAGAAATCTTTGTCAAGTTCAGGGAGAAGAGTATTAGAGGAAGATACTCACAGAGATGTTGAATAGTCTGTAGAAAATTCTCAGCAAGGTGTGCTTTGAGCAGAAGGTTGCAAGGAGGGCACAAAGTTTTCCTTTGAAAGGGAACAGAAGGGCCGAGACCCTTAGGAGACTGAGTAAATCTAAAATCTCAGAAGAGATAACGCAAGGAGTGTGTGGGAGACAGACTCATTCTAAGTCCTAAAGATCATAAGAGATAATGCTTACGTGAGAAAAGATGAGACCTGATAGATGAACTCAAAGGAGGAGAAAAGGTCGAAGCCTTTGAATACTTAGAAAATATTCCAACTCATAAGAGATCTGAATTCTTGGAGGTAGATCTCGGTTGTTCATTTAGAATCATAGTCAAGATCGTGAGATCGATGGTCACCTCGCATTGCGGGGATAGAAGGTGCTCGAGATTTACGAAGTTGAGGGTGGGCTGCAATCCAAACCAAGGTTTTGGAGAAAGGATGCTTTTAGGCTCAACATGAATTGAGGGACGAAAAGTAGTTTGGTATCAAACCACCTTTGAGCATGCCCACAATCGTGTGTTTGCATGAGGTCACCAGCCAAGGTCACCTCTAAAGAGGATCCAAGGAAAAGGGGAGAGTGGACTTGCTAAAGTCCCAAAGTCCCGAAGTGATTTGGGATTGTCCATTGTCTAGAAGGACGTGTGGTGGAAATCCATCAGTTTCAAGTGAAGGTGCTCCGAGAGGAACGAGTGCACAAAAGTTTGAAACTTCCAAAACACGAAGAGCCAAAGTAAGTTTCAATCGTCCGATTTAAGTGGACACACGACAGAAATATGCAAACTTCAAAAGGGAAGGTCCCTTTGTTTGGAAGGAGAACATACGAGAATATGTTCGGAAATAATCCATGGTCTATTATGACCGTTGGATACGGGAAAGAGTGTGGGAGTTAACCCTTGGAGCCATTCGGACTTCACGAGTTTGAAAAATTGAATGAGTTCGTCATAAGGGAGGTAAAATCCCCGAATTTCCAAAGTCCTGAAGCGAGTTAGGGACCGTTCATCATTAAGGAGGACAGGTGACGTAAGATCAACAACTTCGGAAGTTTGTGGACAAGGAGGACAAGAAACAACCGAAGTAAATCTTGATCGTTGATCGCCAGGGGATACGCAGCGCCAGATCTAGAAATCGGGAGGAAGGTGGAGGGGGAAATGTCCAAAGACCCAAAGGAGATCTCAATCATTGATCGAGAAGGGATCCAAAGGACCGTTGATCTAGTTGAAAGGGCCAAAGTCCCGAAGAAAAAGAATAATCGTTGGATTGGGAGGATGCGTGGTAGACGATCTGCCATTTTGGAGAGATCACTCTAGAATAAATAAGAGTTTGAGAATTGAAAATCCCAAAGGCCAGATTGGCAGAGGAAATCATATCTGCACATCTATAGTGATAGGTGTCAGCAGATATTCCACTTCGAAAGATAGATATTGAGGATGAAGCGACAGTTGAGAGTTGAAGCTCCTGAAGACCGGAAAGTCGGAATCAATCGTAATCATTGGTTTGGAAGAGAGCTACGTGCCGACAGATCATGGAGGTTTGGGAAGGCGTGTGAAATACAAGAAATCAGGATAGATAGCATCCGTTGATCACAGATCATTGCCGAAATCGAGAGATCGACGATCGGGAAGAATTGTGAGGCTAGAACTTGCTCAAATGTTAAAAATCTGAGAGCGGGCCGCAATTTATACCATGGTTTTAACAAAGTGATGCGTGGTAGATGGAGGTGAATTGCAGGGTGAAAAGTGGGTTGCCCTAAAACCACTCTTGCCCACACCCGCAATCATAGTTTTTTTGTAATGTCACAACCTAGGACCATATGAAGGAAGGGGCTAATGAAAAAGGAGCTAACACCTGAAACTTGAATTTCAAAAGCGCGTAGACAGAGGTCACGGGTATCACAGGACCTGCGCCTTAGGAGAAAAGAGGGCTTGTGTATAATTATTTTGGATTCAATCACAAGCCCAAAGAGTCAATTCGAATCAGAATATTGAAAGATCCTAGACCCGGAGGTCATGCAACCCCGAGGAGAGAAAGGTGGGTCTACATCAATATGGATGTGTAATTTTGCAAACGTACATGCTTGGATATGCATATAACATGATGGTGAACTTAGAATAGTCTATTATTATGAAATAATGTATGAGTATGACTAAAGGATGGATTATGTATTCAGGAAAAAAGATACACCAGGGTTAAATATGTGGATGTTGTTGTTTCTTATAATTTCCATCAAGGTGAAGACCCATGAGGATGGCAAGAATGGTGATCAAAATGATGAAGGGGGAATTCTGTGAGCTTCTACAAATATCAGTTGGTCAGACAACAACAAGTAGGTTGGTAACAACTAGGCAGGTATCCGTTTAGTGTATTTTGATTCATACATGTTGAATGGGATCGAGGTAAGGATTCCCTCAGTTAATTTTCAGTATTTAAATTGATATGTAATGGCTTAAGGCCTAGAGTGTGTATGTGTTGTTGATGCTAGAATGCACTTAGATAAAATGTCAGTTGCATATTATGTTATGATTGGTTATGGGATCATAACGAGGTTAATTTAGGAGACATACTCCTTATATAACAATGAATACCCATAGATCCATGAGTGACAACCCCAGAGGTTGGAGGTATCACTTGAATATATGATGGTAAGGTAAAATAAGGAATTTCAGTTAATATTATACATCTAGCAAAAGAGAAGTGGAGAGTACAAGAAAACCTCAAGTACTAAATTATTCTGTGGGGAAAGGGGTGAAGAAGTTCAATATTGAAGAGTAACTGGATGTTGAAGAATCCATAGTCTATAGAAAAACTTGGTGTGGAATTTGATTCATCCAAATACAAGATTGGGTTAGTTGGAACCAGGAAATTAATGAAAGATGAAGGTTAATATCAGCTTAGTTTGGGACTATAAATGCAAAGGCATCCAAGAGTGATTTGGCTAGAAAGTGCTTAGGACAAAAATAGTCATGTGCAGTGACTACAATGAGAGCACAAGAATATCCAGGAATCCGGGAATAATTGAATACTTCTGGGATCAGCAAGGAAAAGTTTATAGGGAGAAAGAAGTTGCTGCAATTTTGTGGCATCAAGTATGCTACGGCTTGTTGGGTCAGCCAGAGGAAAGAATGCTTGCATGTTTGCAAGTGTTGTTGATGATGTTGCTACATAAGGAGGGAAGCAAATGAGAGCTGAAGTGTTGGTTATAAGTTTGATAAAAGTAGCATGAAAGCTTCTACTTCCATCAGACATTTAGGTAGTATAAAATTTATTAATGGCACTCATGTAGGTATGAGTTTTTATTACTCTTTTTGCATAATTGCTGAAAGGAAATTTAGGTAAACATTTCCTCAGCCAGAGTTATTTTATAAATCATGTGATTATATTATTGAATGCATAGCACTGGATGTGGTCAAGGTTGGAGGCCTGTATTAATTAAAATCTTTTTAGTTTCCGAATGCACACACTGACATAGTAGAAATTCATGTTAATTTGGTTATGGATTAATAACCAAAGAATTAAAAGATAAGAACTTGTTATAGGAATGAATGCCAGTAAGATAGTCATGTATGAGACTAGGACATGGTTGGATATGGCAAGGTATGGATATGGGAAGGTTATGAGCCACACAGGTATTGAAAGATTCCTACCTTTAAATAAAACTTGGACTGCAACCCTTTTGCTAACACTAATGAACACCATAGAATTATATTCTTGGTGTAGTGTTCGGGTCGAAAAGGAAGGCATCCAATTAATTGGGAAGACAATAGGAAGTGTGTGGAGAATGTGGCAACACATTGGCCAGAATTCCAACTTACGGATGGTGAGATACATGACTGAGATAAAGAGCATTATGTAATTCAATGCAAGGTGCACTGAATAAGTATGCACTGAGAATTGCACTCATGCATAGTAAGAGTTGGAATTGTGTACTAAATGCATTGGCTGAATGAGTTTTGTAAGTACATACATATATATTATTGCATGGAAATAATTGTTACTAATGGCTGAAATGTTTCTAAGTCATGAAGTTGAGAACATTTCAGGAACTATTAAACATTGCAACAGGAAAGTTGCAAGCCGGGTAGTCACAGAAATAGAGACTATAGAAAATTTTATGTTCAAAAAAATTGAAATAATAAACTTACTGTTATTAATTATGAACATGCATATGTGTAGAATGATGAGTCATTCTATTTGGTTAAATTGTTTGGTAATTGTGATTGAATTGCTAGGTGAAGGCAATTCTAAGATCATTGAATAAAGTATTGTACATGTTGAATTATGATGTACAGAAAATACTAACAATTTGTTGGTTGTATGCAACAGGAAGCATTACAGGAAAAATGGTATGCAGTTTGGTGCCTGTGGAAAACCACAAGGATGGATGAATTCATAATATGGCAACAGCCAAGATGAAATATGAAATAAAATTTCATGTTTTGGGGAAAAATTTGAATTCCCTGTTGAACTAATTGGAGTTCCTAAATGAATTATTTTATGTTTTCTCATGATAACTGCATATGGGTGATGCATATGAGATGATTAAAGTTAGAATGTTGACTACAAAGAGTATCTCGAGGAAGATGTCGATTGGATACCTATGAGGGTAGTTGGAACTCCTCGAACCATGGTGCTCTAAGATTTCTGGTTTGGCATGTTGTTGAAGCCCAAGGAAAGGTAGATGTAACAGCCGATGGATTCTGTAACAGTGAAGGTGGACACTCGTGGGGTGGGACAGGCATGTGGGGAATGAGAGACCGTTGGTTGGAGTGTTGCTGAGGGTTGGTTGGTTGGAGTGCTACTGAGGTTTGGTACGTTGGCCTAGACCATGTTGATATGGAAGTCTTCTCAATCAAAAGATAAGTACAATTCTCTATTTAGTCTATGTTGTATATAGGTTATAATGTTATTAAAATTGTATATATATATATATATATATTTCATATACACTTGCATTGCCTTCATCCATGACTGTACATAATGTGTTTCATGTTTCATTTCTTAAGAAATATATACCTGATGATAATCACATTATTGATTGGAATGTGATTCGGGTGGAGCAAGAAGGCATATTGCAAGTGCATCTGGTGCGCATATTGGACTGGAAGAGAAAACAGCTCTGGAATCGAGCCATAGGGCTTGTAAAGGTCCAGTGGACCTGGTACGGTCCTAAGGACGTGACATGGGAGCATGAGGATGCTATGCGGGTAGAATACCCACATAGTTTTGAATATTTTGGAAATCTTGATGATGTTGTGTAAAGAGTTGCACTGAGTACAGTGAAAATATAAGAGGAGGGGATTGTAATATCCCCAAGGACGAGTCCCTGTTGTAATTATGAATTGTAATTATGTTTATAGGCTGGTGAGCCAAGTGTATATAAGTTGGTAGGCTTATGTGTTTATTAGGCCAGAGAGCCTAGGTGTTAAAGGCCAGGAGCCTGATTTTGTATATGTAATTATGCAGATCATTAATAAAATATAAACATCATTGCGTAAAGACCGACCACGAAGAAAGAGTGATGGGGGACTAAGCATCCATAAGGTTGGGTAAGGGAGGAGGCTAAGTGTTTGGGCCTAGGGGCTAAGCTAGGGGGCTTACCTCTAAAGGGGATAATAATTTATTATTATTTCCTAAAAGTCTAAGGTGGTCAATTGACCAAGTGTTGTCCTAAGTCTCTAGAAAGGGAACATATGAAAAATGGAGTGCATGCAGCTCCAGGAAGACAGATGTCGACCTGGGCACATGCAGTTAAACCTGATGAGTTAGCCGTGTTTGGGGTCATTCTTCCAACCTCCGCATGAGTTCACTGGTCATTCGGCCATCTCGAGTCTGAACCCATTTTGCCTTTGCAATCGACCTCTACGTTGTTTCCTAGTCGCGAACCCAGTGAGAACCCATGGGAAAACGGACAGACTGAGCTGCGTATTCTGTGAAGCCCGATCATCTCGTATATGTATGTGTCATTTGTGTGTCATAATGGTTGGTTGTTGTGCCCATGAAGTTCCTCGACTGAGGGTGGCTTGCTGTCGTCAGTTGTTTCTTACTGAGTCGTGTTGTGTCTTAGTGTGGATTGTTGTCATTTTTGGACATCCATACCCAATTTGTAACACCCTGTTTCCCCCAACTTGTAAATATAACTGGACTGGCTAAGAACTATGGCAAACTCATAAATGTGAATATGTGATGTAAATGGACCTTGAGGAAAAGGTCAATGAATGTGAATAACATTCTGAATTTATTGCAGGACTGCTGATGAGGGGATGTGCAGAAAAAGAGACCACGATGGCGGTGGAAGGCCCCTGAAAAGGTGGCGATAAATTCCACCGAGAATTTAATACCGTATTTGGACTCCACTGGCCCAGAGAACCAAAAGCGGCTTGCTGGCCCTGAAAATTAATGGCTCGCAGACTGGTAGGCGGATGGCTTGATGAGGGATGGGATGGTGAACCGCCCATCCGTAGAGCCATCAGGCCTGATCAGTGCGAGGGAAATCGCGCCACACGCAACCTCGCGAGAGGATAAGGCGTATGACAGAGGCGATTGAGAGGGCAGACGCGAGGGGAACTCTGGCATTACGCAAAGTGGGTGATAGCAGAGAGGAAGGATTGCAACCTTTGCTACTGGTCACTGGCTGACAGAGAGACGCAGTCTCAGAACATCGTGGTCTCAGCTCGGGGGTGGCTAGTGGTAAATCCTTTGGGAGTCATTGAGACTACGGTTGCGTGGAAATGAGCACCCCTCTTAGCAGTTGCACCCATTTCTGAAGTCACTTCTGATATGTGTTTTGTTTACATATTGCCTCTTGAAATTCATAGAATGATACATATATGTATATGCTCAAAGACCTGTGAAATTGTGAACGATTTCAGTATAAGAATGTTTGTACAGTATTTTGGTAAGAATTTATAGACATATGCTTATAACAGAGGAAGCCATGCATGATTTAAGTTGATAAATGAATCTAATTATAAGTTGAATTAAGTTAGGCTTCCAGCCCGTTCTCGGGAAGTTGTTTTCCCTTCACCCATCTCCTGGAATGCCCCGGAATAGATCTCTTGTAGAGGTTTCCTCCTTGGAAAGGTTTACCCAGGACCTGGACTAGGATCTTGAAGGCACAAGTCTTAATAACCTTGTACGAGGAGAACGATCCTCTTAAAAACCCGAGATGGCAGCTTAAGGGAGAAATATCGAATCGACGGATGAGAATTCGTCGGGAAATCCACAATTTTTCCCCACGACCGTTAGATTAGCAGGAGAAGGTAGGGCATTAAAGACCTTACCACTCGTTTTTGCTATGTCTTCATGGGTAGGGAAGAGTCTAGGGGCCGTAGATCCCCATGTTCCCTGAGAACATCCGGACCGCTGATCTCCCCGTCCATAAAGTCGTGAGAGGGTGCACAAAGTGGCATCAGCATCGTTAGATCTGAACAGATATCCCGACAGCTGTCGGATATGCAGAAGTTACGTGGATGGTAAATCCTCATGAATGGGAGGATAGGTCGACGATCAGGATTCGCAGAGGAAGATTGCGAAATCCCGTCAGCCGTTAGATCTCGGGAAATTTGCTCAGGGTTTGAGTCCTAGTATGCAGATGAGGAGTCCCGGAAGAGTCATCGGGGTTTGACGGTCAAGATAATCGAGACCTTGTAGGTCACGAGATCCAAAGAAAGGACCCTGGCCATTGATCTTGACAGGGACACGTGTCGAAAGATCCCGAGGAGTCGGGGATCGGAGAATCGATGTTTTCAAAGGCATGAAACTCTTACCTGTTGGAATCGCGATCCACGATATTCCCGATAAGGATCTGGACCGTATGTTGGCAGAGGACACGTGGCGGAGATCAAGCGCCATCGACGTTTGGCGCATCGAGAAATCGACATTTCCAGGGACAAGAGGATGGGGAAGTCCCAGGTGAAAAACCCCGACATAATCCGAGCCGTCCGTTCAGAGGGACAGGTGTCGAAGATCTGATGAGAGTCAGAAAATCGGGGAATCGACATTCCTGAAGTCGAAGGAACCAGGACATTGAAAGTCCCGAAACCCCGAGAGTTAATCGGGACTGCCCAATTGAGAAGGACACGTGGCAATCATCAATGCCCTTGGGAAAAACTCCGATGAAAGGATATGACTGCGGTCATATAGAGGGAGGTCGTATGGACCAAAAGGTTTAGTCCAGGGGACTAGCAGAAGCTGACGTCATATCGGGATATCGGGGATTCCGAGGACCAAATGCTTACGTATTTCAATGTTGTGATATTTGAAACCCCGATGGATGGGAGAGATTCTTTCGGAGGATCTCCGAGTCTGTCCTGACCATTAGATGTGGGGACCAGACGTCAACTTAAGCCAAGACGTGAACAAACGATAGGATAAGCAACAAGCGGATCTGGATGGCCAGAGTTCAACCGCCCAGATCTACGACTGAGGTTCCATTCCGGATCCCCCTTATTGTTTTTCCTTTAGCGGTAGGGGGGGAGTCCGGAATTGGGTGCGCAACTTTCGAATGGTCGAAATTTACTCAGTGCGATCAACGGTTTCCCAGTGGATTGCAGACCCCCCTTTCCATTCTACCTTTAATGAGGGGGGGGGTCCGGAATAGTGTGGCGTGTGAAGTGGGGCCCCTCCCTGTCACGATGACCCTCGTGTTGCATTCTCCTTTTTGCCACCTGTATTATACCTAAATGCGCAACGGGGCTTGTTCTCATTGGCGGTTCGTTACCCCTGTAGAGGACTGTTCCTATTGGCCATTTGTTGACCTGGTAGGAACTCGTCCCCATTGGTCGGGCGTGTAGATATTACCGTAGCGCCGAAGCGCGAAATACCAGAGACGCTATGATCGAATTGAGCTGTGAGCATGTCCCCCGATCACAGGGAAATGGAGTAGGGGAGAGATAGAGCCAGCTTACGCTGGGCCTCCTTGGTTATTTAGGAGTTCGAATCCGACAAAGGACCAGAAAAATTTGATTTAGTTGGTGGGTGTGTTACAAAGTGGTATCAGAGCATGGTTACAACACTCGGCCTGATTGGGATCATGCACCAGTCGCGCATAAACCTCGTTCAAAACACTCCTACGAGGAGTAATCCCCTGACTTAACTCTCTTGTCCAGGATTAAGAACTTGGAAAATGAGAACCTGACTGTGTATGCATGTGAAAGAGTTATGAATTTGTGCGTAATTTATAAAAATGAATTTAACTCTTGACTAACAACCAACGTTTTTCTTTTCACTCAAGCGGACGATCAACCGCGGGAATCTACAAACGCAAAAAATGGTGACTCACCAAGAGGTGGGAGAGGGCTCCCACAATAGAGATGAAGAGTTGGACGAAAGAAGAGCGATAGGAACCCCTCCATACCTAGCCGAGACTGTGAGGAGTCTCATGGTTGAGTTGCAAAGCTGCAAGGCCGACAATGAAAGGATGATGAAAGAACAAGAAAAGCAAACCGAAATTAATGCAGTTTTACTACAGAACTTATCCAACCCACAGCGAAAAATGCAGCATGAACCGGAGATGCAGAATTGTGGTCATGTCAGTGGCCACACTGAGAGAAGCACATCCAGAAAGGTCCACCCCAAAGGTAAAGGACCAGTACCAGATAATTCTACTGAGAAGGAAGCTGGTGATTCAGAAGGATCTTCCAGCAGCAGGACCAGTTCCTATTCTCGCAGAAAACAGAAGAAGCAAAAGACTTCTAAGAGTCATAAATTTGAGGAATTCAGGAAGGCCAAACCTCCCTCCTTCGATGGCGATATAAAGAAGGGAGAGGAGGCTGAGGCTTGGCTACTTGGACTAAAGAATTATTTCAGAGTCCATGATTTCTCAAAAAACTTGAAGTTCCGAGTAGCCACTTTCAATCTGAATGGAAAGGCTTCCATCTGGTGGGAAGACCTTAATAATATGAAGGGGGTCTACGAGGAGGACTTGTATTGGAAACGGCTTGAGAAGTACTTCCGAAAGAAGTATTTGTCGGAAAGGTATTTCGATGAGAAGGCAAAAGAGTTTTATGAACTCAAACTGGGACAACTCACTATGGAGGAGTATGTCAACAAATTTCTTGACTTACTGAGATATGTACCCTACCTCAAAGCAGAGAAGGAGAAGGCACAACACTTCATCAGTGGGCTACCTAAGGAATACCGGAACCGAATTGAATTTGACGAGCCAAAGACCCTAGAAGACACTATACGAAAGGCAACATATTGTCATGAACAATATGGACATCGGGCAGAGTCTCATGGAGACTGGAAACGAAAGAACGATTCAAAATTTTAGAAGAAAGGGAGCAAATCCTCGGGATTTAAAAACTACAAGAAGAACCACAGAATGAACTTTCCAACCCGGAGTGTACTCCAGCAGAATTTCCCTTGGCGGACGGAAATAAAACTTCTGGACCTATACCAGTGAAGACTGATAACCCAAAGAGAAAACCTTTGGAATGCTGGGATTGCAGAGGAGATCGTCTCCGAAGAGACTGTCCACTCTGACAACAGAACAGTCGAAAGATTTATAACATGCAGGATGCTACCATAGTCAATGATGCGGCAAGGAGTGTGCCACAGATATATGCAGCCTTGGATAATAACCAAGCTGACCACCAAGCTTCAGTGGTGGAAATAGAAGGTATGATCTTCAACCATATGGTATCTATTTTGATTGACCCTGGTTCAAATTTGAGTTATATAGCCCCTAAAACTGTTGATAAGTGTAAGATACAGCCACAAAAGCAAACTAA
Source organism: Picea engelmannii (assembly GCA_009831015.1). Classification (NCBI taxonomy): domain Eukaryota; kingdom Viridiplantae; phylum Streptophyta; class Pinopsida; order Pinales; family Pinaceae; genus Picea; species Picea engelmannii. Next base: position 32,629 of record ML834561.1, on the reverse strand, counting down.
ACCATGGTTGGTACAGTTAGCCACTGGCACCAAAAGAAAGGTGGTAGAGGTTGTACCAGCCTGCCAATTAATGTTGGGTGAGTCCCCCACCCAAGAAACCCTTAATGTATTACCCCTGGGATCATACGATCTGTTGATTGGTATGGACTGGCTGGCCGCCCATAAAGCCAAACTGGATTGTTACTATAAAACCTTGGAGTGTGCGAGCGAAGAAGGAAAAAGGATAACCCTTCAAGGGATCCGAAAACCGGTCTCGGTGAGACAAATATCAGCATTGCAAATGAGAAAGTATTGCCGAAGGGGATGTTCCTTATATGAAGTACAGGTGTTGAAAACACCCGAAGGTACAGACCCAAGTCCTAATGATCACCCTATCCTAAGAGAATACTGAGATGTGTTTCCAGAGGAGGTACCCGGTCTACCTCCGAGAAGAGACATTGACTTCTCAATAGAACTTGCACCAGGAGCGGTGCCGGTGTCTAGAACACCCTACCAGATGAGCACACCTGAGTTAGTAGAACTCAAGTTACAATTAAAAGAAATGATGGATAAGGGTTATATTCGACCCAGCGTGTCCCCATGGGGAGCACCGGTCATGTTTGTGAAAAAGAAAGATGGCACCCTTAGACTGTGTATAGATTACAAACAACTTAATAAAGTAACCATAAAGAACAAATACCACTTGCCCAGGATCGATGATCTATTCAATCAGTTGGGAGGTGCGTCTGTTTTCTCAAAGATTGACTTGAGGTCCGGATACCATCAAGTCTGAATCAAGGGTGAAGACATCCATAAAACCTCTTTCCGGACATGGTATGGACACTATGAGTTTGGGGTAGTGTCGTTTGGGTTAACCAACGCCCCTGCCACTTTCATGTGCTTAATGAACAATGTACTCAGTAAATTTTTGGATAAATTTGTACTAGTTTTCATTGATGACATATTAATCTACTCTAAGATTAGAGAAGAACATGAAGAACATCTTAGACTTGTGCTACAAGTGCTAAGAGAGCATCAACTCTATGCTAAATTCAGCAAGTGTGACTTCTTCCAGAAGCAAATACACTACTTGGGACATGTTCTGTCCAAGGAAGGGGTAGCAGTAGATCCTGACAAGATCAGGTCTATCATGGAGTGGCCTACCCCAAAGGATGTCTCAGACATCAGATCCTTTAT
>ML834561.1:13179-29367 GCA_009831015.1 Picea engelmannii | reverse complement strand
AACTCCAAGAGAGTTCCAAACAGGAGATCATGTATATCTCAGAATTAAGCCCAGAAGGAGTTCCCTGAAAATGGGAGCTTGTGCCAAATTGGCACCTCGGTATTGTGGACCCTTTGAGGTCCTAGATAGAGTGGGACCTGTAGACTATCGGCTAGCACTTCCTCCCACAGTAAAAGCACATAATGTTTTCCATGTTTCATTATTAAAGAAATATGTACATGATGCTAATCATATAATTGACTGGTCTATAATCCAGGTGGAACCGGAGGGAGAATTTCTACCAGAACCCCAATGCATACTGGATAGAAAGGAAACCCCGCTCCGGAACAGAACCATTGCACAGGTCAAGGTGCAGTGGAAACATTTTGGCCCAGATGAGGCTACATGGGAGATGGAAGATGCCATGAAACTGGCATATCCAATTTTGTTTACTTTTGTGCCTACAATTCATGCTAATAGATAAGAACATCGAGGACGATGTTCCCTTTTAGGGGGAGGGAATTGTAACACCCTGTTTCCCCCAACCTGTAAATATAACTGGACTAGCCAAGAACTATGGAAAACTCATAAATGTGAATATGTGATGTAAATGGACCTTGAGGAGAAGGTCAATGAATGTGAATAACATTCTGAATTTATTGCAGGATTGTTGATGAGGGGATGTGCAGAAAAAGAGACCACGATGGCGGTGGAAGGCCCCTGAAAAGGTGGCGATAACTTCCATCGAGAATTTAATACCGTATTTGGACTCCACTGGCCCGGAGAACCAAAAGCGGCTCGCTGGCCCTGAAAATTAATGGCTCGCAGACTGGTAGGCGGATGGCTTGATGAGGGATGGGATGGTTAACCGCCCATCCGTAGAGCCGTCAGGCCTGATCAGTGCGAGGTAAATCGCGCCACACACAACCTTGCGAGAGGATAAGGTGTATGGCAGAGGCGATTGAGAGGGCAGACACGAGGGGAAATCTGGCATTACGTAGAGTGGGTGATAGCAGAGAGGAAGGATTGCAACCTTCACTCCTGGTCACTGGCAGACAGAGAAACGCAGTCTCAGAACATCGTGGTCTCAGCTCGAGGGTGGCTAGTGGTAAATCCTTTGGGAGTCGTTGAGCCTACGGTTGGGTGGAAACGAGCACCCCTCTCAGCAGTTGTACCCATTTCTGAAGTCACTTATGATAAGTGTTTTGTTTACATATTGCCTCTTGAAATTCATAGAATGATACATATATGTATATGCTCAAAGACCTATGAAATTGTGAACGATTTCAGTATAAGAATGTATGTACAGTGTTTTGGTAAGAATTTATAGACATATGCTTATAACAGAGGAAGCCATGCATGATTTAAGTTGATAAATGAATCTAATTATAAGTTGAATTAAGTTAGGCTTCCAACCCGTTCTCGGGAAGTTGTTTTCCCTTCACCCATCTCTTGGAAAGCCCCAGAATAGATCTCTTGTAAAGGTTTCCTCCTTGGAAAGGTTTACCCAGGACCTGGACTAGGATCTTGAAGGCGCAAGTCTTAATAACCTTGTACGAGGAGGAACGATTCTCTTAAAAACCCGAGATGGCAGCTTAAGGGAGAAATATCGAATCGACGGATGAGAATTCGTCGGGAAATCCACAGTTTTTCCCCACGACCGTTAGATTAGCAGGAGAAGGTAGGGCATTAAAGACCTTACCACTCATTTTTCCTATGTCTTCATGGGTAGGGAAGAGTCTAGGGGTCATAGATCCCCATGTTCCCTGAGAACATCCGGACCGCTGATCTCCCCGTCCATCAAGTCGTGAGAGGGTGCACAAAGTGGCATCAACACCGTTAGATCTGAACAGAGATCCTGACAGCTGTCGGATCTACAGAAGTTACTCGAAGGGTAACTCCTCATGAATGGGAGGAGAGGTCGACGATCAGGATTCGCAGAGGAAGATGGTGAAATCCCGTCAGCCGTTAGATCTCGGGAAAGTTGCGCAGGTTTTGATTCCTAGTATGCAGACGAGGAGTCCCGGAAGAGTCATCGGGGTTTGACGGTCAAGATAATCAAGACCTTGTAGGTCACGAGATCCCAAGAAAGGATCCTGGTCATTGATCCCGGCAAGGACACGTGTCAGAAGATCCCGAGGAGTCGGGGATTGGAGAATCGGAGTTTTCGAAGGCGTGAAACTCTTACCTGTTGGAATCGCGATCTGTGATATTCCCGACAAGGATCTGGACCGTCTGTTGGCAGAGGACACGTGGCGGAGATCAAGCACCATCGGCGTTTGGCGCATCAGGAAATCGGCATTTCCAGGGACAAGAGGACGGGGAAGTCCCAGGTGAAAAACCCTGACATAATCCGAGCTGTCCATTCAGAGGGACAGGTGTCGAACATCTGATGAGAGTCAGAAAATTGGGGAATCGACATTCCTGAAGTCAAAGGAACCAGGACATCGAAAGTCCTGAAACCCAGAGAGTTAATCGAGACCACCCAATTGATAAGGACACGTGGCAATCATCAACACCCTTGGGAAAAACCCCGATGAAAGGATATGACTGCGGTCATATAGAGGGAGGTCGTATGGACCAAAAGGTTTAGTCCAGGGGACTAGCAGAAGCTGACATCATATCGGGATATCGGGGATTCCGAGGACCAAATGCTTACGTATTTCAATGTTGTGATATTTGAAACCCCGAGGGACGGGAGAGATTCTTTCGGAGGATCTCTGAGTCTGTCCTGACCATTAGATGTGGGGACCAGATGTCAACTTAATCCAGGACGTGAACAAGCGATAGGATAAGCGACAAGCGGATCTGGACGGCCAGAGTTCAACCGCCCAGATATACGACTGAGGTTCCATTCCGGAGCCCACTTACTGTTCTGCCTTTAGCGGTAGGGGGGGGTCCGGAATTGGGCGTGCAACTATCGAATGGTCGAGATTTACTCAGTGCGATCAACGGTTTCCCAGTGGATTCCAGACACCCCTTGCCATTCTACCNGGGGGGGAGGGGGTCCGGAATAGTGTGGCATGTGAAGTGGGGCCCCTCCCTGTCACGATGACCCTCGTGTCGCATTCCCCTTTTTTCCACCTGTATTATACCTAAACGCGCAACGGGGCTTGTTCTCATTGGCGGTTTGTTACCCTTGTAGAGGACTGTTCCTATTGGCCATTTTCTGACCTGGTAGGAACTCGTCCCCATTGGTTGGGCGCGTAGATATTACCGTAGCGTCGAAGCGCAAAATACCAGAGACGCTACGATCGAATTGAGCCGTGAACATGTCCCCCGATCACAGGGAAATGGAGTAGGGGAGAGATAGAGCCAGCTTATGCTGGGCCTCCTTGGTTATTTAGGAGTTCAAATCCGACAGAGGACCAGAAAAATTTGATTTAGTTGGTGGGTGTGTTACACAATTTCCGGTTGTTGATGTCACCCGTGAGTTAACCAAATGTTGTTGTTGTTACTATTGTCCTCCTTGTGTGGGAACGAAGTCGAAGAAGTAGGTTTTCAGGCCTGTGTGGAACACTCTCTCTAGGTGAGGGAGGTGGTTGTGGTTGAAGAGGTAGGTTGTCAGGCCTGTGGGAAACTCATTCCAGGTGAGAGAGTGTGTTGTGGAAGTGAGTTCTCCTGGAAGGGGTATCGTAGTTGCTATAGAGCTCTGAGAATTCCTTTTCGGCCTATTGTTGAAGCCCAAGGAAAGGGAGGTGAAGTAGCCGATGAATTTTCCTGGGTGACAGTGAAGGTGTATACTCCTCGGGTGCGACAGACATGTGGGGAATGAGAGTCTGTGAGTAGTGGGCATAAGTGGCTCCTGGGAGAGAATCCTTCCTCATAAACTGTGTGTCTTCATGTTGACCTTGCCTAGCCTAGGATTCCCTTGATCGCTGGAGATTAGTCCCAACTCAGGGGGTGACCTACTGCTGAGAGAGATGAACACCACAGAATTATATTCTTGGTGTAGTGTTTGGATCGAAAAGGAAGGCATCCAATTAATTTGGAAGACAATAGGAAGTGTGTGGAGAATGTGGCAACACATTGGCCAGAATTCCAACTTATGGATGGTGAGATACATGACTGAGATAAAGAGCATTATGTAATTCAATGCAAGGTACACTGAATAAGTATGCACTGAGAATTGCACTCATGCATAGTAAGAGATGGAATTGTGTACTAAATTCAATGGCTGAATGAGTTTTGTAAGTACATGCATATATATTATTGCATGGAAATAATTGTTACTAATGGCTGAAATGTTGCTATCTCATGAAGTTGAGAACATTTCAGGAACTGTTAAACATTACAACAGGAAAGTTGCAAGCCGGGTAGTCACAGGAATAGAGACTATAGAAAATTTTATGTTCAGAAAAATTGAAATAATAAACTTCATGTTATTAATTATTAACATGCATATGTGTAGAATGATGAGTCATTCTATTTGGTTAAATTGTTTCGTAATTGTGATTGACTTGCTAGGTGGGAAATTCTAATCTCATTGCATAAGGTGTTGTACATGTTGAATTATGATGTACAAAAAATACTGACAATTTGTTGGTTGTATGCAAGAGGAAGCATTACAGGAAAAATGGTATGTAGTTTGGTGCTCGTGGAAAACCACAAGGATGGCTGCATTCATAATATGGCAATAGCCAAGATGAATTATGAAATATAATTTCATTTTTTGGGGAAAAATTTGAATTCCCTTTTGAACTAATTGGAGTTCCTAAATGAATTATTTTATGTTTTCTCATGATAACTGCATATGGGTGATGCAGATGAGATGATTAAAGTTATAATGTTGACTAGAAAGAGTAGCTCGGGGAAGATGTCAATTGGAGACCTCTGAGGGTAGTTGGAACTCATCGAGCCACGATGCTCTAAGACTTTCGGTCCAACCTATTGCTGAAGCCCAAGGAAAGGGAGTCGTAACAATCGATGGACTATGTAACAGTGAAGGTGGACACTCCTGGGGTGGGACAGGCATGTGGGGAATGAGAGACCATTGGTTGGAGTGTTATTGAGGTTTGGTTGGTTGGAGTGCTGCTGAGGTTTGTTACCTTGGCCTAGACCATGTTGATATGGAATTCTTCTCAATCAAAAGATAAGTACAATTCTCTATTTATTGTATGTTGTGTATGTTGTATACAGGTTATAATGTTATTAAAATTGTTTGTATATATATATATATATATATATATATATATATATATTGCATATGCGCTTGCATTTCCTGCATCCATGACTGTACATAATGTGTTTCATGTTTCATTGCTTAAGAAATATATACCTGGTGCTAATAACGTTATTGATTGGAATGTGATTCAGGTGGAGCAAGAAGGCATATTGCAAGTGCATCTGGTCCGCATATTGGACCGGAAGAGAAAACAACTTCGGAATCGAGCCATATGGCTTGTAAAGGTCCAGTGGACCTAGTATGGTTTGGAAAGTTATACAAAGCACTAACAAATCCAAAAATTGGAAAGTTATAATAACTTTAGTACACAAAAAAATTGGAAAGTTATACAAAGCACTAACAGATCCAAAAACCATTGATAGAAAGTTTTATGAGTACCCTGCCCACAAGAATCTCCCTCGACAAGGAGGGCATGCCAAGTGGGTGAATAGGTTTGATTGACAACAATGCACAAAGGGAGAGGAGAAGCCAAGAGGTTGGGCACTTCAATTTGAAGGTTGTGAAGGAAGGTAAAAAACAATGGCTCAGGCCACAAAGGAAATAAGACTTGATTACCCACAAACCAAGCACAAGAGGACGTCAAATCCCATACGACCACATAACCATGAATGGAAAAAAATAAAAATCCCAAGAGCTACCTAAAGGAGCTCCAAGTCTAATAAAAACTAAAAAAAAAATCCCAGAAGAATCAAGTAGCAGAGACAATGGCCTCAAATATCTCTGAAACTTCCCACAAAACCACAAAAAAACATTTGGAAACCAAGAAAACCAACCAAAACAAAATAACTTTAACAAAATTTTAATAAAACAAAGTCATGTACGCCTTTTAAAGGAACAACCATGGCATGTAAGAGTGAAATCTTCATATTTGAGGTGAACAAAGGCCATTTACAACAAAATGAAAGGAAAATTTTACTAAAAGCACGGCTCCAAATGTAATGGAATAATCAAAATTCCTCCATGGATCAAACTGGAACTCACATGAAACTTCTCCAAATCCTTGAGCTTGCTCGGATAGTTTTTGGGTGTTCTTTCGATTTCCCTGGTGTTGAAGACCTTCTTCTTTGAGTGTTGTACCTAGAATCTCACAACCGATAAACAAAGAGCTATGGTTTTGAAGTTGGGTTTTGAAGTTTGGATTGCCAACTCAGACTTCTTCATTGAATGCATGCAACCAATAAACAAGGAGCTACTGTTTCAAAGTCATGGTTTCAAATTTTGGATTGTCAGTTTTGATTTCCGCATTAAATGCCCGCGTGCTCCCTCCCCCACCCTCCCCCCAAAATACCTATATTCCTCTATACTATTAAAAAATCCCCTAAAGCCCCTTAATATTAGCCAATATATTTCCTAGTCATTTCATTGATTTTTCCACCCCCAATATGAACATACATGATATCATATTGGTTTCCCAGTGAAGCCTTCGAGAAGACAATTGGGCCTAGAAATCCTGCAAGGAGATGGGGTAGGTGCCCAAATACTCCTGTAATCATTGTAGAATAGATGAGGGAGGAAATTAGGAATGTTTGTGATGATGTTGGGTAGGGGATGGAGGAACTTGAACACAATTTTGGGGATAACTAAAATGAATTTTAAGATGGGATAGAGATAGTTACATATAAGCTCTATTTACAGTTACATAGGTAGTTATAGGTAGTTACAAATTAAATGCTAATTGTGCTTTGGAACAATTATCTAAAGCTTGAGGTATCAGGAAGACAAGAGAGAGATAACATTGAAGCTCAGACTTGGCATATGGCACTGGTGGAAGTCATCTTTTTGAGTAAAATTCAAACTGTCAAAAACTTGATTGGAAAAAATGGTTAATGGTCAAGGAGTGAATGGCTCAAACATTAGGAAACTTCAAAGTGACCTCTTTAATATGAAAAACATTGTATCAAGGAAGTTGAAGGCATTGTCTAAGGAAATACTAAATCATCACCCACCAGTTCTGATCGAGGAGGAGAACCCATATCAAAATCCCATGGCCCACGACAACTCAATAGGGATAGATAAGATAGCTTATTTTCATGTGTTATCCACTTGGTTTTGTAACCTTTTGTCTAATCGAGGATGAGATCCCATATGAAATCTTGTGGCCCCAGGGCAGCTTAATAGGGATAGATAAGTTAGTTTTATTTTCATATGTTATCGGCCTGGTTTTGTAATCTTCTGCATGTTGGAGTTGAAAGTTTGAATTCTAATCACATATCAAAAAACTCTTGGAACTTGTTAAAGATATTTTGTAAATTTTAGTAATTATAGGACGGATGGATATGTATAGAGATAAGTTCTATATTTTGATCTTCAGTATTAAGTATTCTCAGTTTTGAAATAGAGGACATGGTTATGGAAGGATCGTATATCTATGTATTATGTGCATCACCTTCATGGTGATTATATATAAATAAAATCAGTTTATTTTACTTAACAAAAAAACCAATAAAACAACAATCTTTCAGTATAATGTTTGTATTACCAAATCCGGAAAAAAAAAAAAGAAAAAAAAATGCAATCTGAACAACGGGGCAACAAATTTCAATGACACAGTAACTACTCAAAATAAACAAATATCAAAATAAAAGATGTATGCAACCCAATATTAAACTCTACCAAATGTGAATAGGGATTGAAATATTTTTTACATGGAGAGACTATTTCTTGGTGAAGGCTTCTGTGATGAAAATTAGGGTCACTACCACTACCTCGCATTACAAAAAACATGTTGTTGTCTCATTTTTTCCCTATGGTAGGCGATATGCTGCCCATACTTATATACCTATTCCCAATGGATTGGTTTCCAGGTTGATGAAATCGCTTGGTGTAACGTCCCCCAACCACCCATGCTGGGGAAAACGCCACTAACTCAAAACCATATTGTTCTAAAACCAGATTGTAACATACCCAGCCACCCAAGCCGGTCATGCCACTTGAAACTATCATTCTCTAATATACATATATATCTAATGCAAATTTAAACATAGATAAACATTATGTTCATACACATATTCATGCGGAAGCGACAATAACACATACATGCAATAAACATAGGTAATTTTGATAACCTTATAACACATGTACAAGATACACAAGATTTAAACATAGCATGTAAAATTAACATAGATTGGTGCTTATCTTTTTATGAGAAGACCACTAATTGCATGCATACCTTCCACGAACCTCCCAACCTTAGACCATGCTGCTCCAAGCTATCAGCAATGGGTTACCCCCGAGTTGGGACTAAACTCCACCCAGGGTAAAGGAGATCCTAGGCTAGGTTGAGGCTATGGAAAGTTTCACAATGCAACAAGAACGATTCTCTCCAAGGATCATACTTATGCCCACCACTCATAGACTCTCATTCCCCACATGCATGTCCCACCCTAGGAATATGCACCTTCATTGTTCCACAATCCATCGGCTGCTCCACTTCCCTTCCAGGGATTCAACAACAGGCTGGATCAGGAATTCTCATAACTCTATAGTTGTTGATGGACTCCCTCCAGGAGAAATCACTTCCCAAGAAAAATATCTCACATGGAGAGAGTTGCTCATAGGCCTGACAACCTACTTCTTCAACCACGGGCCTGACAACCCGCCTCTTCAAACCACCATAGAAAAAGAGGGTAAGGCAAGGGACAAATCATCAAAATATAGAGGTTCAACAATGGTGGAAATGGCTCTAGATGCATGTCTTTTCAGTGTGTGCATGGAATGGACAAGGGATGGAAAGAATCGTGAGTGAACTCATGAGGAAAAATGGCTAGACTGGTCATAATGTTGAGAGCGAGAAAGGTGATAATTGTGAGAGATCGAGAATGGTGAGAACGAACCCCCACAATAGTGTAAATTCGCACATAAATTTGCATGCACCCTGGGTGACACTTGGCTCTCCAAGAGATCGTTCCTCTCCACTTGGATTTTCATTCCTCTCCCCAAAGGAACTTAGGATAACTGGGTTTATTTCCCAAAATTTAGTAATTAAGGAAATACATTAAAATATTCCCTTGGGTTAAGCCCTCAAGATTAGCCCCTTTCTCCTAGCCTCTCAATCCCCTTCCCTTTCCCTTCCTAGTGGAGCTTGTTCCCCCATAACTCTTTCTTCGTGGTTGGTCTACATGCAGTGATGTATTTTTATTAATAATTTGCATAGTTACATATAAAAAAATAAGCTCTTTGTCCTTATAATCTAGGCTCTCCGGCCTATTAAACACATAAGCCTCTTGTCTTATAAATACTTGGATCACCATACTATAAACTTCATTAAACATCATTACAATTCAACAAGGGCTCGGCCTTGGGGTATTATAATCCCCTTCCCTTATTTTTGCATTGTCCTCAGTGCAACTCATTTACATAACATCAACAAGATTTTCAAAATATTCAATAAGATGTGGGTATTTCACCCGCATAGCATCTTGATTCTCCCATGTTGCGTCCTCGGGAATGTACCAGGTCCATTGGAACTTTACAATCCCTATGGCTCGATTTTGGAGCTATTTGATTTTTTGGTCCAGAATCTGTACTGGATGCACTTGAAAAGTGCTTTCTTGCTCCACCTAAATCACATTCCAATCAATAACATAATTAGCATAAGGTATATATTTCTTAAGCAATGATACATGGAATACATTATGTATAGACATAGATGCAAGTAATGCAAGCATGTAATATATTGGTCCAATCCTCTCTAGGATTTCAAACGACCCACAATATTTGGTTGCCAACTTGGAACAGTTTCCCAACTTCAGGGAACTTCTGTTGGCCTTCATGTTCAAGAAAACATGATCACCCACTTTAATTTTTTTTTATTTCTCCCTTTGTTGGCATAGATTTTCTGCATGTCTTGGGAAGCCTTTAAATTTTGTTTAATCTTCAGTATTTTCTCTTCCATTTCTCTGAGTAAATTTGGCCCAACTACTGCTCTATCAGCTAGGTTGTCCCAACTTACTAGTGTGTTGCACTTTCTGCCATAAAGTGCCTCAAATGGGTTCATCTTCAATGATTCTTGGTACCCATTGTTGTAGGAAAATTCTACCAAGTGTAGATAATCTTCCCATTTAGATGGTTTGTCCATCATGTACATCCTTATAATATCCTCTATCACTTGGTTCACTCTCTCTGTTTTCCCATCAGACTCAGGATGATAAGTTGTGCTGAAGTTCAAATTTGTTCTGAACCCTTTGAATAACCCTTTCCAAAACTTTGAGGTAAACTTTGGGTATTTGTCAGACATAATTGTCTTGGGTATGCCATGCAAGCGTGAAAGCGTGCTACTTACCTCATATAGATATCAACAACATTTGTAACATCCCTGGCCATCAACCCCACTGTCGAGAAACGCTACCACTGTGGAACACAAACTTATATATAATATGCATTAAATCAAATTAACACATTTAACATAGAGTTACTGCCATCATACAGACTTGAATAGAATTAACAGCAATTCATACATGTTGCGGAATACATGAAAATATACAAGCATCATAGACATGCATTTTAATTGAAATTAAACACATAATGATACTTATCTTTGAAACTAGAGTAACTCCACCAACTGCGTGCAGACCTTCCATGAACCTCCCAGCCTTATACCACGCTTCTCATCACACTTAGAAGTGGGTCACCCCTGAGCTGGGACTAATATCCACCCAAGGAAAGGGAATCCTAGACTAGGCTGAGGTTACAAGAAAAATACATGGAGCAACTGGAAGGATTCTCTCCAAGAGCCTTCTTATGCCCACTACTCACAGACTCTCATTCCCCACATGCCTGTTCCACCTGAGATTATACACCTTCACAAGCATAGTCCATCGGTGCTTCACCTCCCTCTCTGGGTCTCGGCAACAGGCCAGATCAGGAACTCTCAGAGCTCTGTAGATGGGGCTGGACTCTCTCTGAGAGAAAACCACTTCCAAGTAGAATCTCTCTCACCTCGAGAGAGTTTCTCACGGGCCTGACAACCTGCCTCTTCAATCCACAACCACCTCTCTCACTTTGAGAGAGTGTTGCTCACAGGCCTGACAACCTACCTCTTCAATTCACAACCACCTCTCTCACCTGGAGAGAGTGTTGATCACAGGCCTGATAACCTGCTTCTTTGACTCAGTTCCATCACAATGCAGAAAATAGCAAGCCTCAACAAGGAACATATGGCGATAGAATACCACACTAAGTCAAGGAACTACGTGGCCACAATATCCAACAATTATGACTCAACACGGCACAGACAATTACAGGTGGGCTCGGGCTTCACAGAAGGCACGACTCAGTCCACAGGCCTATTATTGGTTTCATGCACAACATATTATTGGTTTCATGCACAGGCTTGGATTCACAGTTTCCTCATTCTAGAGATGCATGAGGGTATATAGAGGTTGAATGTAGAGGCCAAAACAGGATTCACGGAGGATGGTAAATAATGGTCAGTTCTCGCAAGCAAAATTGGGTTTAGACAGAGGATGTCCCAGATCCCAGCGAACTCAGGCGGAGGATGATAGAATGGGAAGCGAACCCAACGACGTTGTATTTCCCAACTATAACTGCATGCACCCAGGTTGAAACATGTCTTCTTGCATTCGCATGCACTCCACTTAGCATATGTTCATTTTCCAGGAACTTAGGACAACATTCATCAATTGTCCACCTTAGTCTTTAGGAATAATAATAAAATATTATCCTCTTTAGAGGTAAGCCCCCTAGCTTAGCCCCTAGGCCCAAACACTTAGCCTCCTCCCTTACCCAACCTTGTGGAAGCTTAGTCCCCCATCACTCTTTCTTCATGGTTGGTCTGCACGCAACAATGTCTATATTTTATTAATGATCTGCATAATTACATATACAAAATCAGGCTCATGGCCTTTAACACCTAGGCTCTCTGGCCTAATAAACACATAAGCCCACTAGATTATATACACTTGGCTCACCAGCCTATAAACATGATTACAATTCATAATATAACTCGCTCATCCTTGGGGATATTACAATCCCCTCCCCTTATTTTTGCACTGTCCTCGGTGCAGCTTTCACACAACATCAACAAGATTTACAAAATCTTCAAAAATATGTGGTTATTATGCCTACATAGCATCCTCATGCTCCCATGTCGCATCCTTAGGACCATACCAGGACCACTGGGCATTTACAATACCTATGGCTCGATTCTGGAGTTGTTTGCTCTTCCAGTCCAATATTTTCACTGGATGCACTTCCAAGACGCCTTCTTGCTCCACCTGAATCACATTCCAATCAATTACATGATTAACATCAAGTATATATTTCTTAAGAAATGAAATATGAAACACATTATGTACATGCATGAATGTAGGTAATGCAATCATATATGCAATGTATATATATGTATATACAGGGAATTCTAATGACATCATAACCTGTATACAACATACACAATAGACAATAAATAGAGAATTGTACTTATCTTTTGATTTGAGAAGACCTTCCACCCCTGAGCAGGGCTATGACTCCATCAGGGCAATGGATTCCCAAGATAGCCATGGTCCACAATCCATATCCACATGGTCTAGTCCAAGGTACCAAACCTCGATAGCACTCCAACCATTCAAACCTCAACAGCCCTCCAACCAAAGGTCTCTCATTACCCACATGTCTGTCCCACCCCAAGAGTGTACACCTTCACTGTCACATAGTCCATCAGTTGCTACACCTCCCTTTCCTTGGGCTTCAGCAACAGGTCGGCTCAAGAAGTCTCAGAGCACCGTGGCTCCCGGAGTTCCAACTATCCTCTGAGATTTCCAATCAGCATCTTCCCTAAGCTACTCTTTGTAGTCAACATTCCAACTTTAATAAACATCATCTCATCTGCATCACCCACATGCAGTTATCATGAGGAAACATAAAAGAATTCATTTAGAAACTCCAATTAGTTCAAAAGGGAATTCAAATTTTTCACAAAAACATGAAATTCTATTTCATAATTCATCTTGGTTGTTGCCATATTATGAATGCAACCATCCTTGTGATTTTCCACAGGCACCAAACTGCATACCATTTCCCTGCAAGACTTCATCTTGCATACTGCCAACAATTGTTAGCATTTTTTGTACATCATAATTCAACATGTACAACACCTTATGCAATGATCTTAGAATTTCTTGCACCTAGCAATTCAATCACAATTACCAAACAACTTATCCAAATAGAATGACTTGTCATTCTATGCATGTGCATGTTCATAATTAATAACAGTAAGTTTATTATTTCAATTTTTTGAACATAAAATTTTATGTTGTCTCTATTCCTATGACTACCTGGCTTGCAACTTTCCTATTGCAATGTTTAATCGTTCTTGAAATGTTCTCAATTTCATGAGCTAGCAACATTTCAGCCATTAGTATAATTATTTCCATGTCAAAAACATATATACATGCACTCACAAAATGCATCCAGCAAAGTGCATTTAAGTATATAATTCCTTCATGTATGAGTGCAACTCTGCCCCTTACTAGACATGAGTACAACTCTCAATGCTTATTTATTCATTGCACCTTGCATTGAATTACATAATGCTCTTTATCTCAGTCATGTATCTCACCATCCATGAGTTGGAATTATGGCCAATGTGTTGACACATTCTCCACACACTTCCTATTGTCTTCCCAATTAATTGGATGCCTTCCTTTTCGACCCAAACACTACAATAATATAATTTTGTGGTGTTCATTAGTGTTAGAAAAAATGTTGCAGCCCAAGTTTTATTTAAAGGTAGGAAGCTTTTAGTACCTATGTGGCTCATAACCTTTCCATATCCATACCTTGTCATATCCAACCAGGTCATGGTCTCATACATGACTATCTTACTGGCATTCATTCCTATAACAAGTTCTTATCTTCAATTCTTTGGTTACTACCCCATAACCAAATTAACATGACATTCTACTATGTCAGTGTGTGCATTTAGAAGCTAAACAAATTTGAATTAATGCAGGCCTCCATCCTTTACCACATCTAGTGGTATGCACTTAATAATATAATCATGTGATTTTATATGATAACTCTGGCTTAGGAAATTCTTACCTAAATTTCCTTTCAGCAATTATGCAAAAAAGAGTAATAAAAACTCATACATGCATGACTGCGATTAATAAATTTTATACTACCTGAATGTCTGATGGAAGTAGAAGCTTTCATGCTTCTTTTATCAAACTTATAATCAACACTTCAGCTCTTTGTTGCTTCCCTCCTTATGCAACAACATCACCAACAACACTTGCAAACATGCAAGCATTCTTTCCTCTAGCTGACCCAACAAGCCATAACATACTTGCTGCTACAAAAATTGCAGCAACTTCTTTCACCCTATAAAACTTTTCCTTGTTGATCCCATAAGTCTACAATTCTTCCCTAATTCCTGGATATTCTTGTGCTCCCATTGTGATCACTGTGCATGATTATTTCTGCCCTGATCACTTTCGACGCAGTGCCCCCACCTCAGAAGGGTTTGTTGACCTCTCGGTCAATGGATCTTCAACTCTCGGAGTTGGAGCAGCTCTTTGGGTCCCTACTAGAACCTCCACAAAACAAATCCACAGGCCTTGCAGAAACCTCACCCACAAGAACTAGCAACGGGTGCAAGATTCCTCTACGTGACCACCAGCTATGACCACGCGCCTATCCATAAGGTGTTTCGAGATTTCGCATACCAGGTGTTTTGATATGAGTCACCCTCGACTCTCTCTATCCCCAAAATCCAAAATAAGATTCTAGTGTGTGCTAGCTCTTCTCTTAACTTCCACCGGCATGAGCTCTGGATATGACCTGGGGCCCATCTTCTGAGCGCTATGGGAATTTACCCTTCATGAACTTTGAGGATTATCTCTCCTCCTTTCTTTCGAGGTCTGAACTCTCGAACCCCGTTTGCCTCAGATCAACGGTCCACAACTTTCTGGGTTTCGACGGCCCAGATCAATTCCTCGTGAATCAGCAATTTGTGTTTCAAGGTTTCAAAAAATAGATCCCCTCTTTTCTTCTGATCTCTAGTTTTTCGAAATTCACGTGATTCATATCCAACGACTCACAGCTCCTTGTAATCCAATGGTGTGAATCCTTTCTCATGAACCAGGACTTCGCGGTTCGCGAAATCAGAAAACAGTTATCTTCCCCTTTCCAACTTCTGACTTCACGAAATTCAAGTGTGTCAGATCAATGACTCACACTCGCCGTGATTCAATGGTCTATATCTCTCCTAGTGAATCAGATGTTTGCATTTCAGGATTTCCGATAGCAACTTCCTTCATTCTCCCAACTCCCGATTTCTGATTTCCCAATGAAAGGAATCAACGGCTCGATCTTCCTTGAGATCAATGGTTCGCTACCTCTCATGCGATTTCGAGTGTTGAATAACTCTCAGCGTTATCCTCCTCGTAGTTTCTTTTGATCTAACGACGCACGACTATCGGTGCTTCTCCCTCCAAGTATTCCTACCATTCATTTAGGTTCTCAATGACTTCTTGCCAAATATCTTGGCATCAATTATTCTGGACTTGACTTCAGATTTCGAATATTTCGAAGGCTTCGATGGTGTTTTCCCTCCCAAGCTTCTGTTAATGAAATTTTAAATTCACCCTGATGCACACTTGCGCTCTGCATGCGAACTTGCATTGTTTCTCCTTGAGATTTTAAATTACTCAGTATCAAAGGGACTCGTCCCTTCTGTGTCTTCCAAAAGACTTTATGGTGCCCTCCTGGCACACTCTACGCTCGTCTTCTTGAGCCCTTTGAACTTAAAACAAGTTCCCTCTATACACACTCCTTGCGCTTGATATGTACACTCTACATACAAAAGTTCTACGCTATCTCTTCTGAGCTTCGAGTCGAAAAAGACTCTCTCACGCACACTCCTTGCACTCAGTATGCACTCCTTGCATATCTTACAGAAGAGAACACTTGAAACTTATTCAATTTCTTCAAAAAATCATTCACTCACCATGAACATCATATGTTCACAAAACAAATAATAACAGTAAACTATGAAACAATATCAA
>ML834561.1:0-13149 GCA_009831015.1 Picea engelmannii | reverse complement strand
AAACATGATAACAAATCCTATCTTTCACAGACACATTACAATGAAAATTCGTCTAAAAACCAAGAACTCTCTCTCTCACATTATTTATTCAATCTGAATAGATCTGTATCACTTTTTATGTTTTAATGTAACCATTACATCCGGAATCTTCTTTTTGAGACCTTCCCAATCACAGCTTCCATGCTCAATTATGAGCCTTGAGCAGAAAGCTATGATCCTTTAAAACTTGTGCTTATTCTCTGATGCACTTCTTGTGCAACGATCTCTTTTCTTTGAGCTAATGTCTCTTAGATATTTGTTGGACCCTATCACAAATTTCCAGGTGTTCAATATTCTTTTGATGCGGGTTCGAACCGGACGAAACCCACCTTCTTCCTTCCTAACCCTTTTCCCTTCTTTAACACATTTTTGGAGCACTAGCCCCTGTTTTCTCAGCTGTCGACCCACATGACCATGGGTCGTGATCAAGCGCTAGATTAATAGGTGCTTACTCAAGACTTCAGCTTCGGAAGTTTTCAAATCACAACACAACAATCTCTCGGAGTTCTGAGTTACCGAACTTGCGAAGTAGGGTAGATCAAGGGTCCACGTTTACCCAATATCCGATGATGGATACTCACTATGGAACCTCAGATGTCTGAGTTCCGAGACTTTGGGTCTTCAGGACTTCGAAGCTTCGGATCTTTGGAGGATCTCGCATCCACATGTACGAACTGCTAATCTTTGAACATTCCCAATTACCTTTGGTGACATCATTACCTCACATCATTGAGCACTCTTCCAATTGCAGGGGCATGTAACGACAGTTTGGAGTAACCTGCCTTTCATCCTGCATTTATTCTGACACTAACATGTAACCCCTCGGTGAAACTGGGGTTTGGATTGTGGGACCACCTTGGAGAATTAACTCCCGGGCAACTTGGATCCCCGCAATGACTTCTGGTCATTGATCTTGATGTATCGTGATCAACGTCGGTGTGGGTCCTCTATCCTTTAACTACGTCATGTAACCTCAGGGTGCCACTAACTCTACTCATATAGAATGCCACGTGGTGGAATACTAGCATTTGAAAACATGGCTCAGTCATATGAGTGACATTTGTCACATTCCATACGGCATTTCAATCTTCTACATGTTCAAAACTCATTGACACGTGGCGCACAACTCATGTGTCCACGTCAAACCAAGTGGCATTACCATGCCACATCACTTTGGAGTTTCGAACTTCGAAATTTCTTATGCTCGCTTCCTTCAAATCTTCTGAAATTTGAAATTACGAACCTCTTTATCTTTCCGGGCCCACATAGTACAAATGTAACCAACCCAGGTGGTGGCACGTGGCATGCCTAGAAAGGTGCATCAACCACTTTGTTCTCCATTCCTTTGATGTGCTTAATATCAAAGTCATACTCACGGAGGAATTCCAACCATCTACTCTTCCTAGCATTCAAAGTTGGTTAATCAAACAAATAATTCAGACCATTATGGTCTGTCCTCAACTCAAACCTCTTTCCCATGAGGTAGTGCCTCCACTTATTTAAGGCATGCACTATGGCTGCCAACTCCAAATAATGAGTGGCATAGAGCCTTTCATGCTCTTTCAATTTTCTGGATTCAAAACATATCACAAACCCATTCTGGCTGAGGACTCCACCAAGTCCTTCTTTCCATGCATTTGTGAAAACCACAAAATATTCATTTGGATCAGCAATCTTCATAATTGGAGCACATTTTAACAACTGCTTCAATTGTTGGAAGCTCTTTTCACATTCTGTTGTCCATTGAAACTTCACTGCCTTCCTTTGCAAGGAAGTGATTGGGTGAGCAATTCTCGAAAACTCTGCAATGAATCTTCTATAGTAGCCAGCTAGACCCATGAAGGATCTGACCTATGTCACATTCTTAGGTGTTTTCCACCCTTTTATGGCCTCAATATTTTCAGGGTCCACTACTATCCCTTCTTCGGATATGATATGCCCCAATTAGTGAATTATGTTTTGATAAAATGAGCACTTGCTCAATTTGGCATATAATTGGTGCTCTCTTAACACTTGTAACACCATTCTCAAATGATGTTCATGCTCTTCTTCTAACTTAAAATACACAAGGATGTCATCCAAAAAGACAATGAAAAACTTGTCTAAATATTTTCGAAAAACACCATTCATCAAACACATGAATACAGTTGGTGCATTTGATAATCCAAATGGCACCACTGTGAATTCGCAATGACCATACCTTATCCTGAAGGAAGTATTACTGATTTCTTGATATTTTATCCTTACTTGATGATATCCTAACCTGAGGTCAATCTTTGAGAATATATTTTCATCCTTTAATTGATCAGAGAGATCATCGATCCATGGAAAAGGATACTTGTTCTTTACAGTCACTTTGTTCAATTGTCTGAAATCGATGCACAATCTCAATGTCCCGTATTTCTTCTTCACGAACAAGACTAGGGAACCCCAAGGTGACACACTTGGGCATATATACCCCTTCTTTAGTATCTCTTCAAGCTACATTTTCAACTCCTTCAGCTCTGGTGTACTCATTTTGTAGGGAGTCTTTGATATTGGAGCTACCCCAGGCATCAAATTTATAGAGAAATCAATATCTCTCTTTGGGCGTAGTCCTAGTATCTCCTTGAACACATCCTCAAAATCTTTCAGGACTGAGTGATCCTCCATATTTGGCACCTTATCCTTAGGTTCTTCTTCCATATGGGCTGCAAATATTTGGCATCCCTTCTTGTAACACTTCTTCAGTTGCATTGTTGAGATCCCTCAGACAGTAACTACCCTAGGAATTCCTTGGACTACTCTTGGGTTCCCTTCCTCATCCAGGAAAGTAATGCCTTGTTATGACAGTCTAAGACAACATGGTGTTGGTCCAACCAATCCATACCAATTAGATATTCATATGAACCTAATGGTGGGATGTTCAAATCTGCCTTGGTACTTATCCCATTCATGTCCACTAGACATGATTTGACTAGCTCAACAACTTTTCTCTTAGATCTTATAGCCAAATGTACCAACCAATATTTCTCATGCTTTCTTCTTGGAAAATGCAATATTTCCACTACCTTGGGATCTATATAGATATGACTATCTCCTTAATCTATTAAAATGGTAAATGCATGGTTATTGATCATACCTTCTACTTCAATCATGTGTGATTGAAACTCTTCTTGCTTGTTGTCTAGGGCTGCATAGATCCTCGGTACACTTCTTCCCATGTCCTCTACTATTTCTGCTTGATGTACATTGTGGACAACTCTCACTTTGTAACTTTTGTGAGGACAATCTCTATACTTATGGTCTCCTTTATAGCCCCAACATTGAATGGGTGTCTTCCTTGGCCTTTTCCCACCTACCTCAGCCATTCTATACTCTTTAAAAGATGGTTGTCCTTGAGGATTGTTTATGAAAAAGGGTGGCTTGTTCCCCTTCTTCCTCTGTTCTTTCTTAAAGTTCTTCTTGTCCTCCTAAGCCTTCTAGAAAGTAGGATTTCATTTTTGTTGATCATATAAGCATTTTTCTCTCCTTATGGTTTCTTCCAGAGTCTTGGGATCATCATATTGGATTTTATCACTGATGAATGATGGAATCCCACTCAAGTACCTCTGAATATTCATTGACTCATCCTTGAAGAAGGAGACATACTTCAATAGCTCTAAGAATCTCCTTTCATATTCATCAATAGTCATGTTGCCCAGTTTGAGTTCAAAGAACTCTTTCATATTTTTGTCATAATACCTCTTGGTCAGATATTTCTTCTCAAAATGCCTCTTGAACTCCTTCCAAGTCACATTTTTCTCTCTGAGGTGTTGCACTTGCATAATCTTATCCCACCACATGGATGATTTTCTTTTCAGCTGATAGACAGCAATTCTTCCTTCTACATGGGAAGAATAGTTATGCAATTGGAAGTACTTCCTCATGCACAACAACCATGTCTCAACATCTTCATCCTTCTTGTGCTCTCCATAAAAAGTAGGAGGTTTGATCTTATTCATTTCTCCTTTCAACTCATCCACCCCAGATCTCCAATGCTTCCTGACAGGGGATGGACTTGAACTACTGTGTGATCTCCTATGGGAATTATTTTGGGAGTGATGGTGATGTATGCTACCACTCCTTGATATTTCTTTTTACTTAGGGGTCTTTTGGCTTCCTGATTTGCTAGAGCCACTCTCCTTCTCTAGATTCTTTTCAATTATGTCTAGGTTGTTCATTAACTTCATATTGAATTCTTCTTGTTTTTCCTTGGCCTTTATAAGCCTCTCATTATCATCCTTGTGGCTCTGGACATATATCTGCAATTTTCTTATGGTCTCAACCACATTTATGTCTTCCTCCTTTTCTCCTCCATGTCCATTGGAGTTGGTCCCTTCGATATCCAACTGGACATTCAAACCTATTTTTTCATATTCTTAAGTGAAGACTATGTGAGTATCATCCATCACTCTACACTCTGTGCTAACTCCGATCTGATAGATCTTGATTCTGCAAAAATGTGCAGCCAACAGAACTTTGTCAGGCTAATTGTTCTTAATAGTTTCATGAAAACATGAACCATTTTGATTCATTAATATATCATACTTCTTTTCTGTTGATTTCCTAAGAAATTGACTATTCAGATCCAATTTCTAAGTGAATAGTTATATTCTATTGTTCAAGACCTTTCCAATGCTTTCTTCCATGCTCAATTCTAAGTTTTGAGTAGGAAGTTATGGATATTTGAACAATTTGTCCCTTTCTTGATCATAAAACAAAATTTCAAGCTCTAGCCCCTTTCCTTCAGCCCCCAATTCATGTGAGCAAGTGCTAATCGTTAGGCGCTTATCTTGTGCTTTGGGTCTCCAGGGATTTGGAACTTCGGGGCTTCAGAGGATCTTCCTCCATTACTATACATTTTCCCTGAATGTCAATTCTCTAAATACTCGGAGGACGTACAGATCGATGGTCCTCCTTCCTTGTTTAAATCTACGGTGGATCGGGGCTCTGGGACTCCGGGCTTCGGTGTTTTTCAAATTACCTCACAACAAAAATCCTGGACCGTCGAACTAGAGAACTTATGAAGGATGGTGGATCTATGGTCCACATGCTCTGCTCAGATCTATGGTGGATAGGAACTTTGGGACTCCGGGCTTCGGTGGTTTCCAAAACACTTCACTACCAAACTCTCAAAGTGTCGACCCAATGGAGATCCCCTCTCTTGCCTCCATGTGTCATTCCCCAATCAACTGTCGATATTAACTACAGCCCTCTAGGAGTTCTCGACTCAAAGAAAACTACAACACAATTCTCATGGAGTACCACTTCTCCAGACCTTGGGATCTACTGTCGCATGTTCCCTCTTGATGAACGACGAGGATTTACTCCACTCTTCGGAGCTTCGGGAATTTTTCTTCCCTCTCCCTTCATTCCTTTCGAACATCGAAGTGGAAAAATTCTAGGGTCCACTTAGTACTGCACACTCGATGTTATGTGACAGATTCCAAGAAATGAACACATGGCCCAATCTGAGGGGTGACACATGTCAAGTTCTAACTACCAAATCAGATTTCCAAAAGCAAAAAACACCCTGACACATGGCATGCATCTTATGGGTCCACGTCACCCCTGGTGATGTCACCAAGCCACATCACTTCGGTGCTTTGGGACTTTAGGACTTCGGAGGTTTGAAAGTTCTTCCAACATTTTTTCTCGAATGCCGAACTCCTGAACTGCTTAACCTCTCAAGGCCCACGTAGTAGAGTTGTCACCAATCAAAGTGGTGACACATGGCCCCACCGTCAAGTGATGCATGTCAGGTTCCAATTGGTCCTAAGGACCTTTCAAAAGTACAGAAATGAATGACACATGGCAGACCTAGATAGGTCCACGTTACCCTAGGTGACGTCATATTTCCACATCATACCCAACGCTTCGGGACTTCGTGGATTTCTTATCATCAACACTTTCTCCAAACTATCGAACTGTCAAACTATCAAACCGCCGAATTGGTCCACGTCACCCGTGGTGATATAATCATGCCACATCACTTTGACACCTAGGACTTCAGCGATTTCTTCACATTGACACTTTGTCAAAAATCCTGAACTATCGACCGTCAATGGCTGCCTTCCATAGCTTCGGGACTTCGGTGATTTCTTTGTTGTGCAACCTGCAATAGATTTCCCTGAACACCAAACCACAAGAGAAATCCAATGACTCTCCTCCTCACAAATGATCTACGACTAAGAATCAATCCTGACTTCATAGGATTTAGTTGTTGAACACCCCACAACCTCCAAACTGTCGAACATTTCTTAATACACGGACACGTGTCCTTGGAAAATGGATGGTCTGGATCAGTTCTGGACTTCAGGACTTCGACAGTTTTCTCTGCTTATAGCTTTAAAACGATTGGAGGGGCGAAGTCCGAAGGACTTCTGTGCTTAACCTCTGTGCACCTTCTCCAAATCTGATGATTGTGGGGGATCTGTTTCCCTCTGAACATATCTAACGACCCAAACTTAACTTTGCGGCCCAATACCACGTTTGTTGTGGTTTATCAAACTGCTATACCTCATGAGATTTTGAACACAGCCAAGGTGTTCCCCAACGCCCTCTTGGCACTTTGAACATCAATTACTTGTGGAATTTTAACTCCAAATTCCACATTCATGGCCCACCGAGGTTCAGTGTGGAAACCATGTCTCTCATACCATATTGTAACATCCCCTAACCACCCATGTCAGGGAAAACACCACTAACTCAAAATCAGATTGTAGCATACCCAGCCACCCAGGTCGGTCATGCCACTTGAAACTATCATGCTCTGATATACATATATATATATAATGCAAATTTAAAAAGAGATAAACATTATGTTCATACACATATTCATGCGGAAGCGACAATAACACATACATGCAATAAACACAGGCAATTCCAATAACCTTATAACACATGTACAAGATACACAACATTTAAACATAGCATGTAAAATTAACATAGATTGGTACTTAACATAGCCTATTGGTGCTTAGTCCCCCATAACTCTTTCTTTGTGGTTGGTCTACACGCAACGATGTATTTTTATTAATAATATGCATAGTTACATATACAAAAATAGGCTCTCCGACCTATTAAACACATAAGCCTCCCAACTTATAAATACTTGGCTCACTAGCCTATAAACTTCATTAAACATCATTACAATTCAGCAAGGGCTCAACCTTGGGGTATTACACCTGGACGAATGCATATGTGCATTATTATTATTAGTAGTATTACTGTGATGAGTATTATTACTATTATTTCCCTATTGTTGTTGCCCTCCTCCTCCCATGGGACCAGGCATCATAGAATACCTCAAACTAGACGACACCTCTAGTATTATCGTTGGTAACTGTGGATTATTACTAAACCTACTAATATGTTGGTCTCCACGTACCCTATCCAGCTTTAAAATCTTGGTAAAACCTCAATATTGAAAGAAAAATTACCTTGTAGAAACCCTAACACCAAGGGTTTAATGGTGAAATTGTGGCCAAGTCCTGCAAAACGAAGATCGACAAGAAGTGGAGAAATAGGCAAGCTTGAAGTTGTAAATGGATCCACACGGATTGAATGAATTTTCGTAGCAATTAAGCTCTAAATTCCTAAGATGAGAAAAGACAAATGATGATCCTTAAAGGCTTTTGAGCTTGTTTAAGGTTTTTTCAGGTTTTTTGAGCAAGGGGAGTGATATTTCCACCCATGTTCATTTCTCTTTCATGTTTCCTTAAAAAATGTTTTATGTTTCTTTAAAAAATCGATGTTCTCCGTAAGTTCAACAAATGAATAAGGCATCGAACTTCAGACAAAAGTTTGACGTATAGAGACAAAAGTTGTAATTGCGAAAAACGTCGGGGAGCTCAAAAAAAAAATTGACAGTACCATTAATTTTATCCTTTTTGTCGTAATTTTTCGTCGAATATTTACCCCATATGTACTAGTGATGGGATATTTTTAGAAGGATGTAGAGGAGATTCCTTAATTTTTTTGTATAGATGTTGTGACTAGGCATAAATGAGGTCAAATTATTGTGCCTAGAGGATCACCTCCTCTTCAATCTATAGTATGGCGGTGGCTACATCTTTCACAATGGAAAGGCGCATAGATTTCAAGAAGCAATCCATGTGAAGTGTCTCTTATAGTTTAATTTTATAAAAGATACATCATATATGCCACTCATGGATGTGATCCATGATATGAGTGGCAATGGCTTGGTGACACATAATTATAACTTCAACTATGGTATCATGCAAGACTAGTAATTGAAATCAAGTCAAGAGGGCTATGGAAATGGATGAAAAAGTGGCATGTGCACCTAAAAAAATTTGAATGTACCATTTGGCATTGATCTCAATGAGGACTCATTGAAACAACCTAATCCTACAATAATATTATGTAATGTTGTTGGAGGAACACCACATATGGAAATTCATCACTTGGTATAAGGGGTCCTTATTGACTCAACCTTCAAACGCAATAATATCTAATGGCAACTTGGCAGACATATGCAAAAAGCGATTTTATGCAAGATAAGGTCATTGATGAGACAAGATATGGATAAGATATTTGGAGTTATAATTCCTCTAAGAGGAGGTGGTGGAGGAGGAGGAGGAGGGGGTGGAGGTTATGGTCTTCATGATCCTCTTTTTCTTACCATGGATGTTAAATATGTGAAATGCATCTAGTAGTGGTATGACTAGCTAATGAGATAGGGAGAAGGTGGAAATACATGGATCCTGAGAGAGTATATAGGATGGGAATGGTGTTTTTAGTCTCAAACCTATATGATTAACTAAGAATTTTCCAAAAGGGTTGTGCTTATCTGAATATCTTACCAAATTAATGTCACCAAAGGGGAAGTATTGCCAAAACAAATGTAAGTGCTAAGGTAGTGAACAATGTGGTTTTTAAGTGTGTTTTGAATGGTGTCAAAAAATAGTTTTGGTAATAGGTTAATGTGACGATTAAAAATGAAAACACACTCTCAAGACTCTGGAAAGGCTCAAGAAATCCCCAATGTCTAAAAGGGCTTTCCAAATGTCTCACATGCTAGTCATGACATTCATTGAGTAAGGAAGGTGAAGGTATGATAGTGTTATGACCTAAGGGGGGCATATATATGGATATATGTATATGATATGACCCCAAGGGGAGCCCCCTCTAAATAACTCCTTAAAGAATAGGGGAACCCCCTCTAAATACACAATAACTCCTTAAAGAATAGGGGAACCCCCTCTAAATAACCAAATACCTTCATACATCAAAATTCACATATCCCAATAATGAATACATGATCTCTTATATATAGTTATTCGCACTTGCACATGAGGCCCCTTTACTACTAGGATGACCCTATTACATATATATTTACACATTACATGTACATTTAGGCCCATATATGCCCCCTTGGGTCATATCATATACATTTATCCATATATATACCCCCCTTGGGTCATAATAGATAGAAGTAGTTATAGTAAGATACACCCAAGGTGATGAAATCCCAGGGGGCTCTCACTTTCTAGATTTGGTGCCCTCACAATCCCATAAAATCCACCTAGTGGTAAACCTATGATTGGCCACTAATATGCTTCTTCACGAGTTGTGGAAAAGGGGTTATATTCCTGACTGGTTAGGGAATGTATGGATTCAAATGATTTGGGAGACTCATGTAAATATATTGGTCCAACATCAACATGTAACACTAAAAAGATGGTGTGTCTCTTATGTTTGAAAACACACTCACTAGAAAGGATTAAATTCCCTTATGAAAAATTTAATGTTTCAATGAGAAATGACTAAGGAGTGTTGTTTGGAAGCCTAACTCCAAGATCTTAACCTATACTATCAATTATTTTGATTCCTTAAATGATGATTTAGTTCATCCATTTAATACATTAACTTTAGAAGTTTTGTTTGGCAATGTGAACCAAGCATATTATTATTTAAGGAATGTTGAAGGAGACAATATGCTCTCTCAATCATTTTGAATCACCCAGGTCACCAAAAGTGTAGGGCGAAGAGTGTACTTCAATATGAAGAAGTTTTTGTGTCCTTTGATGTGTATGAAAGTGGTGTGAAATTGTTGAAATGAAATAAATACTTGAAACTAAACAACATAAATCATAAATACATTGAAAAATTAAGTGTTCTTTACTTATTTCCAATTACAAGTAGATAAACAACAAGTTTTGAGTTGGGTCCCGCTTACATGGTTAATAGGAGAAGTTATTGTCCTCCCCCATGGGTTGATTAGGGATACCAAGGTAGCAATGATCTCACTCTTTTGTAAGTTTTTAAGGGTGGGATGATATGTTTCCAAACATCTTACTCGAAGGACTAACTCAAGTAGTTGAGTTTTTTGAGCTTTATGAAGGAGGCCCCAGGGTTGATCCCATAGGCTAGTTACCTATGTTACTTGCTTCACTCGATGTCCCTACCAAATCAAGCATCATAATTAGTTTCAATGAGTTTACATTGGGAACCATCCACGAAATGTAGGGAATTGATTGAGGGTTTCTCCACAATGTTTTCCTTGGAAAAAAAATATAAAAAACAATTAACACAACCTATACCCTACTTCATAGGCCTAAACTTGCAAAATAAAAAGAAATATGTGCAACCCTACACATCAATGCGTTGTAGAGATCAAGAATTGCATGACTATGTGAACTAGAGCCCATGCACCTATACAAAAATAGCTTCAACAGTTGCAAAATTTTCCAAAAATGATGAAAACTAAAAATATGGAAATTTGTAAACCTCATGGCTAAGTGTCGAGGTTAAATTGTAGTCTATACTAGTATGATGAATGCTAGAAAGAAGTAAAATAACCTAAGAAAATCCGGAATCCAATGAAAGAAAGAAGTCTTGGATTTCTTCCCCAATAGGATTGTTATTCTATTATTGGCTTCTAAGTGCATGTGTGTACCAAAAACCCTCAATCAATAGGTTGGAGATGTTGAAGGAACATAAAAATAATAATTTTGAGTTGTGTGTATGAGAAAACCAATCTAAATTGCTTCCCCGTAGATATAATAATAAAAAATTTAAAAGAGAAGGAAAAAGAAAATTGTAATCTAATATTCAATGTAAGTTGGATTTAATGTGGAGCAAGTAGAGATGGATTCCAAAGGTGAATCCTCCTTGCAAGACCTTCAAACAATGACAATAAGGAACCAACACTGCAACTCTCTACACGTCTCTCTAAAAAGAAGACATGCAACCATTTAAACGAGGTTCTAATAAGGTGAAAAAACTAAATACTTTGTATTAACATCAAATTGAAAGGGAATTATAAAAATCGAAAGACTTCACATCAAGGGAGTGAATAAGATGACCTCCAAGTTAAATCCTCTTAAAATATTTATGTGTCTACCCTAATTCATAGGCCTAAACTTGCAAACAAAATGCAATTTGTGCAACCCTACACACCAATGCATCATAGAGCTCAAGAATTGCATGATTATGTGAACCAGAGCCCATGCACCTATGTAAAAATAGCTTCAACAGTTGCAAATAATTCCAAAAATGATGAAAACTAAAAGTATGGAAATTTGTAAGCCTCATGGATAAGTGTCGAGGTTAAATTGTATTCTATACTAGTAGGATGAGTGCTAGAAAGAAGTGAAATAACCTAAGAAAATACTAAATCCAATGAAAGGGAGAAGTCTTGGATTTCTTCCCCAATGTGATTGTTATTCTATTGTTGGCTTCTAAGTGCATGTGTGTACCAAAAAACCTCAATCAATAGGTTGGAGATATTGAAGGAACATAAAAATAATAATTTTGAGTTGTGTGTATGAGAAAACCAATCTAAATTACTTCCACATAGATATAATAATAATAAAGTTAAAAGAGAAGGAAGGAGCAAATTGTAATCTATATTCAATGTAAGTTGGCTTTAATGTGGAGCAAATAGAGATGGATTCCAAAAGTGAAGCCTCCTTGTAAGACCTTCAAACAATGACAATAACAAACTAACACTGCAACTCTCTACATGTCTCTCTAAAAAGAAGACATGCAACCATTTAAACAAGGTTTTAATAAAGTGAAAAAACTAAATACTTTGTATTAACATCAAATTGAAAGGAAATTATAAAAATTGAAAGACTTCACATCGAGGGAATGAATCAGGTGACCTCCAAGTTCTCTCTTCTTAAAGAAGTTCTCTCTTCTGGGGGATTTCTCCTCTTTAAGAACCTCTCACTAATATAGAAATCATTGAAGCAACATTTACCCTTATGCAATGTGCAATAACATAGAAATGTGTGCAGCACAACCAACCACTCATGAAGAATAAGTGGATTGATTAAAGCAAGAGGGATTATACAATAACATAGAAATGTGTGCCGCACAACCACTCATGAAGAATAAGTGGATTGATCAAAGCAAGAGGGCTTATAATCTTTGATTAAAATTTTGTAATAAGTGGATTGATTAAAGCAAGAGGGCTTATAATCTCTGATTAAAATTTTGTAACATAACCTTAGACTTATGGAACATATTGAATTATATAGAGTAGGGCTTCATTGATATGTTTTCTTGGAGGATGAGATGGAGACCAAGTGGGGATTTTTCCAATTCTAATCCCATACAATTGCCTTGAATTTGGATAGTTCACTCAAGTGCTCCATTGTAATTGTCGAAACTAGTTCAACTTAGCATTAGTATCGAAGCTTTGCATGGCACACACGTGGTAGTGAATGTGCAAAAACATTTAGTGTGTTTTTGGCGTAATAGAAATTGCAGGGGTATCGAAGGATTACTTTCATGGTTCATGCGACACATGAACTAAGTGCCCACGTTGTTCTCTATTTTTTCAAGCATTTAGTTTAACTTTGATCCTCCATGGGTACTTGGGCCTTTCTCCATTATTATTTTTTCGTTACAATGGTTAATACTAGTTTATGATGTCTTCAACATAAATCACTTTTGTTGTGCACGCCTATAAAAATGGCATGATAATAACAATGCACTCACAAAATTAACAAGTGTAGATGTTTTCTTCATTTTGTTTGATCTACTTATTATTTATATAATGAAATAAAAAAGCAAAGCTAAGCAAAAGAATTTTAATTCAGAAGGAACTTAATT
>ML834560.1:23597-37988 GCA_009831015.1 Picea engelmannii | reverse complement strand
GCAAATGCAAGAAATTATACCTACAACCATTCATTTAAGAAGTTTTGCAAGAAAATTCACTTACATGTCATGAAGAAAAGCACAAACAAACCCTAGTTGTAAACCTTCCTTGAGAGAAATGCCATAAATGCCAAAAATATCCTCCCAATAGCAAGTGAGGCTCACTTTAGACAACAAATCTACCCTAGTAGGGCGCAAAAATCAGATCTCACTTGTGTGAGTGAAGTGTGTTATGTCAAAATGAGGGAAAAAATCCTCAATTTATATCATCCAATGACCCTTAATTAAAATTTAGGTCATTAAAACAGCCGACAAGGCTGACTACTAAAAATCATACTGTTTTACATTTAACTGCTAAATAAAACCCTAAATGAGCAGTAAGCAGGACGTCTAGCCCCTCTGAGGGAGACGTTGGCCCTTTTTAGGGCAAATCTCAGCACTAGAAGACAAACGTTGGCCTTCTCTGCGCCTCCAAACTCTGCCACATGTGCCAAACTGCCCTGCAAAGCTGCCACACGCTGGAGGTGACGTCAATGATCTCTGGAGGACATCCTGGGTCAATAGAGGGACACGTTCCACCTGCAGTGGGTCAACCCCCTAGGGCTGGGCTCAGCCAAGGCGTCCTGGATGAAAACGTCCTTCTTCTCCTCTCGTGCAAATGATCGATCAATCACTGTCCTGTCTCTGCCCTTGATGAGATCCCAACAACCATATGATGGGCTCTTCAGCCCCATGGAGGTCCGAACTGATCATCTCCCCATGTGTATCGGTCCACCTTGTACCTGTCTGTCGGGTATGGTCCTGCACATCAAAAACTTCGCCCTCCATGGGCTCATTAGTCCTTGGGATCATAGCAATGTCAATCATATTTCATCATTAATTTTATCAAATGCATGCATAAAATCCCTACCATATCATCTAATAGCTCAAAGACATTATACTGACCTACTATACAAAGCTGAAGAAAAAGACAAGGTAACCTATTGGGCCAGCATCCATAAGAAAAGGAAAGTTCCCAAAGGATATCATCCAAGCCATGTAACACGAGGTGGTGTGGTCTAAGGATGCCCAGACATAGTGAAGACCAGGGGTGGATATTATCTGTGGGTGCCTTTGTAGGAGGCGAGCTGTACCTGTCATGGATGCAATTCTTTCCAAGCCCTTTATTACCTTTATTCTTTCTTTTATTCATTTTTTTTTTAATTTCAAGGTCTAACAAGAGGACACTGCGTTGGCGTGGTGACCAGAGCTGACAGTGTTACCCACGAGTACTTTCACAGAAATGATAAGGTTGGCTCGTGATGAGACCCCCTTTCCCTTGGCCATGCAACCAAAGCTCACTGCCCTGGCGTGGTAACCAGATAATGGCAATGTCATATTGTTAGGTACCTATGAACATAATGGGCTGGCTCGTGATGAGACCCGCCATCCTCTTGGCTAGGTCTTGTCCTTTTTGTTATTTTTCTTCGGGTCCCTCTTGTTTCTTATCGAGAGGCCTTTTATTGCCTTCTCGGGGATCCCTGGGCGAGGCATCTCTAGGTTTTATTTTCTATGGCTTTTATCTTTTACCAGCTGCTTTTACCCCCTGGGCCTTTAGCCCCTTCTTCCCACAGGATAAAGTGTAACCCCACAAATAGGTCATCCTAATGCCCGGACTAGGGGAATGGGATAGATGAATGGGAGATAAGATGTAAAATGATAATATGGTGCGAGCGGACGATGGCTCTTCAAAATCCCCCTTGGTGGCTGACCAAAACCTATGGATACAAGCTTGCTAGGGCACCCCGTTAATCCCCCCAGCCATGGTCAAGTGGGTTAGTGTAAGATCCAAGCAGTCGTCAGAAATGAAAGGAATCTGATGCACATATATGAGAGTTATAATGATCAAACATGACACATACCATGATACCTGGACCAATTACCTCATGGAGCAAGAGTCTTCTTCGATGCAAGTCCAACCCGAAGGTGATGGATGCTACTGCTGCTGACAGGACAAGTCTGATGAAGAAGAAGAAAGATGGGCCCTCCAGGGCCATGCTTAGGTCAATCCTGCTCTCGGTACTCCATGTCTAGGACCTGTGGCCCTCGAGACATGATCTCCTAGTTATCCCTAGAAATCGGGGATAACAGGACCCATAAAAATAATAAAAAAACAAGACCTAGTCAGAGGATAGGGCGTCTCATCACGAGCCAGCCTATTAGGTCCTTGGGTACCTAGCAGTATGACACTACTAGCAGTTGGTTACCACGCCAGGGTAGTGACTCTTGGTTGCATGGCCAAGAGAAAGGGGGTCTCATCACGAGCCAACCTTCTCATTTCTGTGAAAGTACTTGTGGGTAACGCTGTCACCACTGGTCACCACGCCATGGCAGTGTCCCTTGATTAGCTTCTTGAAGAAAAAAGAAATAAAAATAAAGAATAAAAGGCATGAATGGGCTTGGAAACAATTGCATCCAGGATAGGTGCAACTCGCCTTCTACAAAGGCACCCACAGGTAAAGCTTTGCATTCCCCTGCTTTCACTGCGCCCATTGTCAAGACATCCCTTATCCACATCACCCACTTACATGGCTTAGATTTAGTCTGTTCCGGGAACTTTCCTTTTCCAGTGGACACTAGCCCAGTAGGACGCCCTGTCACTTTGCGCAGACTTATATCGCAGGCTTGTATAATGTCTTTGAGCTTTTAACTGGGGTAATAGGGGTTTTATGCACATGTTTAATAATATTGATGATGAGATGTAATTGACATTGCTATGATCTCTGTGACTTATGAGCCCATGGAGGGCGTAGTTGTTGATGTGTAGGATCATGCCGGACGGACAAGTACCATGTTGGACAGGTACACATGGGGAGATGATCAGTTTGGACCTCCATGGGGCTGTAGAGCCCACCAAGTGGATGCTGAGACCCCAGCAGGGGGCACAGACAGGACAAAGGGGTTTGCACCAGAGAGAAGAAGGACTTCTTGCAGAGGCACCCTGGCAGAGCTTGACCTAGGGGTATTGTGCCCTTTTCAGTGGAACGTTGGCCTTGGAAGGCCTAGGACGTCACCCAGGAGGTTCATGATGTCATCCTTTCTTCATGAGCATTTTGGCAGATGGTCAGGGCAGTTTGGCACGTGTGGCATCTTAGAGAAGCCCAAGGAGGGCTAACGTTTTGCTTTAGGAGGCTGCATTTTCCCTCAAAGGGGCTAATGTCACCCTAGAAAGGGGATGACGTCTCACCTTTTGCTTGATTAGGGTTTCATTTAAGACATTTAATGTAAAACGGTATGCTTTTAGTATTTTGGCCTTGTCGGCCTTTTTATGACCTAAAAAGTAAAATTAAGTCATTATACTGTATAAATTGAGGGTTTTTACCTTCATTTTTTCATCATCATTCACTCACTCATTAGTGAGGTCTGAAATTTGCGATATCTTTGGAGTATTTGGCTGAAATTGTGAGGCGCACTTGTTGACGAAAGTCTTTTCTTGGCATTTTTGGCATTTCTCTTGGTGGAAGGTATTGCAACTAGGGTTTGCTATATGATTTCTTGGTTAAATGTAAGTGAATTTCTGCAAAACTTCTTAATTGAATGGTTGTAGTATTGTCTTTCTTGCATTTATGGTTATAATTTGCTGATTTAAACCCTAGGTGACAAGCACACATTGAAGGTCCTTGTCTCATGTCCCTACCAAGGTTTTAAGCCATTTTATTTGCTGAAGTGAGATAGAGCCTTGCCTTAGGAACACTCTATTCTTTCTTTCTAGCCTTTGTTGAAGAGGATTGAACCTTGCCATAGCAACACTCCATCCATCTTCTTCCATGCTAATCGTTTTTCTTATTTGTTGAGCTAAGAAGGAGAAAACGCATCAAGGCTTGGTTCCCCTACACCTTGGTGAGCCGATTTTCCCTAGGGTTTGGCTGGTAAAGCCTTGCCATAGCAACATGTTACTTGCAAACCTTCTTGTCTTAGTTTCATGCAATCTTTTGAGCTAGTCGTTTTGCCATTGTGCTAAGGAAGGAGGAGAGAGCACTAAGGCCTAGTTCCCCTACACCAAAGTGAGCCTCTCTCCCATAGGGTTTCATCCTTGAGGCCTTGCCATAGCAACACCTCAAGGTTTAACCTTCTTGTCCTTAGTTTTACTATTATCACTTGATCCTTCAGCTCTTGCATCCTCCTTTTGATTCCATATACCCTACGAACGCACTGATTTAAGCCCTAGTGTGATCTCAAAACAACTTCTAATACTTTGAACAAACCCTAATTTTACTAACCCTAGCCTAAGACTAATCTTCTAACCCTATTTGCTGCCGTCATCTTTTGCTATAAACACCTTTGTGCAACTATCGTTTTACTTTCAAAGCAGTTGAATGGTTGGTTAAAGCATTATCTAATGAAGTGTTAATTTGTTACATTGAATGCCAAGTTTCTTTAGCATTTATTGAAGAAGTGATATTGTAACTATTGCTATCGTACAAACATTGACTTCGTCAATATTTATTGCTCAATTGCTTATTATCAGAAAGGTCATTGATTATATGAAGTACTAACCAACAATCAAGCTTGCATATGCATCGTTTTATTGTTGCTTTGTCTTGGGCATGTGATCTTATTAGTTAATACTTCCGGTTATCTTTATTGGCTATAAGCCGGACTTTTTGATCAGGTGGTGACTTGTGAGGGGGATTACTATCAATCGGCCTTGCTAAACTTTTGCCTTCTCAAAACCCCAGGTCACTGGGGACGTCTCCCCTGGGCCTTACCTCCCTAAATAGAAAGAACCCTCCCATCGAGGTGATAGTCAGTGGGATTGGTTTAGTTACGCTAGTTTGATCTCTTTTCATCCATCTTTTATCCTAACTACAAACTGTGCGATAACATTTTGGCACTGTTACCGGGAAACATTGAGTCAATTTTCCTCAAGACGACACTTTTCGGTAAGCGTTGCCTCTAGAGTTTCTATCTTACAAGCTTACCTGGCGACTCCACTTAGGGTGTTTTCCCATATCTTTTGATAGTTTCAAGAAAATTATCTGGCGACTCCATTGATGACGAAGCCAAATATGACTTCACAATGGGATCTGGGAAACTACAAGCTTTTAGACATGAGTAAAATCTCGGGATACCCTAGACACATGCCCCCAAAGTATGAAAAATGGCTCCCTAGATTCACTGACATTGACTGAGAAAGGCCCGACTATCACATGAGCAATTTTTGGGCTTTTTTTTAGGTCCACCCTGTCAGTGACGATGCTGACGACTTGGTAATGAAACTTTTCTTTGCCACTCTGCATGGAAATGCTAGAAGATGGTATGATAATCTTCCAACCGCTAGCATCACATCTATGGACCAGTTAGAAGAAAACTTTCTCATGAATTGGGGCATGAAATTGGAAGATATCCAATTATTACTTAAAGGACTTGAATACATAACACAAACTGAGAATGAGACTGTTAGGGCTTTCTGGGTTAGGTTTCAAATGTTGCTATACCAGATTCCTAAAAGCCATTATCCTAAAGAAAAGTACCTTGTGTATCTCTATACCAATGCACTCCTAGGGCATTTGAGCTTCCTCCTAAATAAAAAGGGTCCAAAAACACTCACGGAAGCCCACAACATGGCCATGCGAATCAAGGTAAATATCTCCTTGTCCAAAGGTAAACACTTTTCCTCTCTATGGACCAAAATCAATGATGATACCTCAGACACTCTCAGTTTGAAAAAACGAGTTTCCCTTGAAGCCTTTACTGTCGATTCACAAGAAAGAAGGGAACAAGTTTTTAACCAGCAGAATGAAGACATGGTTGAGGAGCTGGAAACTGAGCAAATTGATGAAGTATCAACCTGTGCTCCTCCCTCTGATAAAGCCATCCACAAACATTTCCTCCCTGCACAACAACAAGACGATGAGGTTAGTTTCTTTCCTTTTCCTGATGTTGATGATACCTTGTTCCATGATTCAGAGAGTGAAGGAGAAATGGAATCCCTGAAAGAAGTAGGTCTTCCCTGCTGTACAATTGAAGATGAATAGGCGGTTCATGAGGATGAAACAATAATGCATGTTGTAATGATCCCAAGCCAAATTTTTTTCTTGGAATCGCTAACTAACCACTGATTTGATTATTAAGTGTTGTGTATGCAGGTTGGCCATGAACATTTCGGCCTTAGGGTGTATTCAGTTACTCAGCCACAGATTATACAAGCATTATTGCCATCATATGAAGAACATCAACAATACACAAGATACTAACCACAAGCAATAGCTGAACTTTATTATAAGAAAGCAAGCACCTGATACAAATAGCGAATCGGATCTGGAATAGCTTCAGATGGCTTCAAGACAATAATAGAGCTGCCTACAAAATGCTCTCGGAGATACAAAGCAAGCCTCCCAAAGGTTGTAATAGAAGATGAATGCTCAACTGCAAAACTAGGGTTTAAGACCAACCCTTAAGCAACTAGTACGGCCCTGTTGGGTGCTGGTATGGCCTGTTGAAGACAATGGATACTGTTATCGCATAGTTTGTAGAAGGGATAAAAGCTTGAGGTTTGAAGGCCAAACTGGCGTAACAGGAACCAATCCCACCCAATGTCACCACAATGGGATGGTTCTTTCTCTTTAGGGAGGTGAGGCCCAGGGGAGATGTCCTCGGTGACCTGGGGTTTTGAGAAGGCAAAAAGATAATAAGATAAAGTAGTTATCCCCCCCCCTCAGAAGTGACCACCAAGCAGATAGTCCGGCCAAAGGCCAATTAAAAGTAAACCCCCAAATATATACCTGCCTGGAACAAAGCAACAACAAATAATATATGCAAGCTATATTTCGATGGGTTAGTACTTCATAGAATAGATGACTATCTGAATACCATTTAAGCAATTTGTTAATAAATATTGACGAAGTCAATATTTATCAATAGCAATGAAAATTGTAACACTTCACCAATAAATTGTAACACTTCACCAAGGCCAATGAACCACTGAAAAAGGGCCATCCCCTGTAGGTCAAGCTATGCTGGGGTGCCTCTGGTGGAACGTCCTCTTCTTCTCCGGTGCAAATCCCCTGATCCATCTCTATCCTATCTCTGCCCCCTGATGGGGTCTCAGCATCCACCTGATGGGCTCTTCAACCCCATGAATGTCTGAACTGATCATCTCCCCATGTGTACTGGTCCAAAATGGTACCTGTCCGTCGGGCATCGTCCTTTACATCAAAAGCTACTCCCTCCATGGGCTCATTAGTCACAAGGATCATAGCAATGTCAAGCATATTTCATCATCAATATTATTAAACATGTGCATAAAATCCCTAATACATCAATTAACAACTCAAAGACGTTACACAAGCCTACAATACAGGTCTGGAGAAAAAGACAAGGTGTCCTATTGGGCTAGTGTCCACAAAAGAAGGAAAGTTCCCAGAAAGAACCTCATCCAAGCCATGTAAGTGAGGTGACGTGGTCAGGGGATGTCCAAACGTGTGGGTGCAGTGTGGGCTAAGGATGCAAAATGTTACCTGTGGGTGCCTTTGTAGAAGGCGAGCTGTAGCTGTCATGGATGCATGTTTTCCAAGCCCATTCTTGCCTTTTATTCTTTATTCCTTTATTCTTTTATTGCTTTTTGTTCAAGAGCTAATCAGGGGACACTGCCTTGGCGTGGTGACCAGTGGTGACAACGTTACCCACAAGTATTTTCACAGAAATGAGAAGGTTGCCTCGTGATGAGACCCCCTTTCCCTTGGCCATGCAACCAAGAGTCACTGCCCTGGCGTGGTGACCAGCTAATGGCAATGTCATACTGTTAGCTACCCAAGGACCTAATAGGCTGGCTCGTGATGAGACCCCCTATCCTCTGGTTAGACCTTGTTTTATTATTTTTTCGGGTCCCTCTTGTTTCTTGCTGAGAAGCTTTTTATTGCTTTCTTGGGGATCCCTGGGCGAAACATCTCGAGGTTTTATTTTTAGGCTTTTATCTTTTACCAACTTGCTTTTACCTTCTGGGCCTTTAGCCCCTTCTTCCCACGAGATAAGGTGCAATCTTAAAAGTAGGTCAAGCCAATGTCTGGACAAGTGGAATGGGATAGGTGAGTGGGAAACAAGATGGAAAAGTGGTGTCATGATGGGAGCGGACGATGGATTTCAGAAATCCCCCCAGTGGCAAACCAAAACCTACAGACATAGGCTTTGCTAGGGCACCCCGTCAATCCCCCCAAACATGGTTAGGCGGGCAAGTGTAAGATCCAAGCAGTTGTTAGAAATAAAAGGAATCAGATGCATGCATTCAATGGTTTTGATGATCAAAGTGACACATACCATGATACCCAGACCAATTACCTCATGGAGCAAGAACCTTCTCTGACACAGGACCAAGCCGATGGTGGTGGGTGCTGCTGCTGCTGACAAGACAAAGGTGCTGGAAGAAAGAAAAGGTGGGCCCTCTAGGGCCATGCTAAAGTCACTCCTGCTCTCGGTACTCCATGTCTAGAACCTGTGGGCCTCAAGACATGATCTGCTAGTTATCCCTGTAAGTGGGGGATAACAGATACCAAGGGTTCGACCCTCCTGAAGATGAAGTCCCCCAAATGCTGCCAAACTCCTCCGAATGATAGATCAAGGCAATGGAAGCCTCCTCCTGAAGTATGGAGCTCAAACATTGAAGCCTCCTCCTCAAACTGCAGAAACCCTAAACTGGTATGACCCTCCTGAACCCCTGAATATGGCCAATAGTACGGCCTAGCTGAATATGGGCTCTGAATCCCCTGAAACTTTCTAGGATGATATATCGGGCCACCACAAGCCCCTGAGAGAAGTTTCAAGAGCAGATCTTGCCTATGGCCTTCTAGATCTGAGAAACACTGAATCACCAAATCGTCCTCTTCCCCCTGAAATCGTCTCAACCTGCAAATAGATGATAGGGACGTGGTAACTCCTCCCAGAATCCCTCAAACTGATGAGCAAGGGCTTGCAAGCAAAACCCTAATGTTGAAAACCTTCAAAGCTTCTTCAATATGCTGGATCAAACTCTTCCTCAACAAATGGTGCGCCCCTGCAAGAAAACCCTTGCTGGTATGACCCTGCGGATCCAACTGGTGCGACCTTGCTAGTCCTCCTGAATAGATGATAGATGTAGAATGGTGTGGGTGGAGTATTTCATACCTGAGACCAAGCTTGGAACAAGGTGAGTGGAATCTTTCACCAATAAGTTGTTCACTAGGGTTTGTAATATCAAAACCCTCAAAACTGTATGCTCAA
Source organism: Picea engelmannii (assembly GCA_009831015.1). Taxonomy (NCBI): domain Eukaryota; kingdom Viridiplantae; phylum Streptophyta; class Pinopsida; order Pinales; family Pinaceae; genus Picea; species Picea engelmannii. The sequence continues at coordinate 28,754 of ML834560.1, read as the reverse complement.
GAGCATCAACAAGCAAATACCAAAACCCAGAATGAATGAGAGGTGCGCCCTAGCCTTCTCTTTATACTTTTTTCTATTTCCTTGTTGAGTTAAGTTAACCCCTAGGGTTAACTCCCAACTCAACCCCTAGCGCTTCTATTTCTTCATTGAGTTATCTTTTTAACTCTTTTCACCTTTTCATTAAGTCAACTTAAGAATATAACATTAGTTTGGTTGACTTTTCCCCTTAGTGTGAGACTATGGCCTAGTGGTGATGCTTAGGCCACTAAGTCATCCCAAACCTCCTCAGCTGGAGGTGGGGGACATTACAGTCTCCCCTGCTAGAAATTGCTTGTCCTCAAGCAATTCCAAACCTGTCTCACGTACCACCTGTTCATTCTCCCACGTGGCATCCTCAATTGGTAGATCCTTCTATCTGATCAAGTACTCTTTGATGCTTCTCTTCCCGAGCCTCTTCTCTCGAACCTCCAGTATCTCTTCCGGAATCAAAACAAGCTGCCCTTCTTCGTCCATGGGAGGCAGTACCTCAATGGGTGTGATGTGTTGGCCGATGACCCTCTTCAGGCAGGAGACATGGAAGACATTGTGTATCCTACTGCCCTGCGGAAGCTCCAACTCATAGGCTACGGCCCCTATCTTCCTGCTGATCCTATAAGGTCCAAAGAAACGTGGTTGTAGCTTCTCTGGTCCACTTCTTTTTATTGAAGCTTGCCTGTATGGTTGGAGCCTTAGATAGACTAAGTCACCAACCTCAAAAGTGCTCTCAACTCTATGCTTGTCTGCTTGGACCTTCTGTTGGTTCTGTGCTCTCTGTAGATGATCCTTCAACTCTCTGATGATATCTTAGGTCTGCTGTACCCAATCCTGTAACATTGGTGCCTTGCTGTCACCAAAGGCAATCTTGACAAAAGAGAGTGGATCATAGCTGTATAAGGCCCGGAAGGGTGTCATGCCTATGGATACATGCTCGGTGGTGTTGTAGCAGTATTTTCCTAAGTGCAACCATTTGACCCACGCTTTCTAATTCCTGAGATAGCCCTCCACCCGCTTGTTGACTATCTTGGTTTGCCCATCTGTGTGAGGGTGATAGCTGGTACTAGGGGTCAAGGCCGTACGAACTAATCTGAACAACTCCTGCCATAATGTACTCATGAATCTGCTATCCCTGTCACTGACAATGGTCTTAGGTAGGCTGTGCAACCTGAAGATCTCCTTGAAAAACAGTTCGGCCACCTGTGCTGCGCTGAAGTCTTTGGCTATGGACAAGAAGTGTGCAAACTTCGTCAACCTGTCCACCACTACAAAAATGCAATCTTTTCCCTGTGTCCTTGGCAACCCGGTGATGAAATCCATGGATATGCTTTCCGACTTGTGCTCTGGAATGGGTAAGGGTTGTAGTAGCCCTGCTGGGTGAGTGTGCTCATCCTTGTTCTCCTGGCATGTAGTACACTACTTGACATGCCTTATTACATCCTCCTTGAGGCCCTTCCATGAGAACCTCTCTCTCACTTGCCTGCACATCTTACTAATCCCTTGGTGCCTTGCCATTGGTGAGTCATGACATGCCTGCAACACTTTGGCCTTGAAGGCCGATCCAGGAACCAAAAAGATTCGGCCCTTGTAATAGATGAAGTCATTTATAATCCTGAAGTTATCATCCTGTACCTGTTCGTCCAATAGATGGCAACCGAACTGATCCTTTGCATACTCTAGCACCAAGTGGTCCTTCCAGTCAACCGATACACTAGTCATGACAAAAATGGATGGCCTCCTAGACAATGCATCAACCACCACGTTGTTCTTCCCTTTTACAAATTCAATGTCAAAGTCATAGGCCTGTATTCTGCTTACCCATTTTTGCTGCCTTTCATTTAAGTCCTTCTGCTCTAATAGTTATTTAAGATTGTTATGATCTGATTTGACCACAAACCGTGCACCTACCAGATATTGCCTGAATTTGGCTAGTGCGTGCATGATAGCCAACATTTTTTTGTCGTAAATGCTGTAGAGTAGCTCAGGACCCCTGCGTTTTCGGCTCTCATAGGCAAGAGGGTGCCTGTTCTGCATCAGTACAACCCCTATATCTTCTTCTGAGGCATCACACTCCAAGGTGAAAGGCAGGCCGAAATTTGGTAGAGCTAGGACCGGGCATGTGCTCATCACCTTTTTCATCTTATCCATTGTCATTTGAGCTTCATCACTGCATTTGAAGGCTCCCTTCTTAGTCAAATCGGTCAAGGGTGCACACAGCTGAGAAAACCCTTTGACAAATTTCTTGTAGTAAGTACACATGCCTAAAAATCCCCTCAACTCTGTGAGTGTCTTAGGAGTAGGCCACTCCGTAATGGCTTTTATTTTCTCCTGATGTACCTGTACCCCCTTTGCTTCGATGTTGTGTCCCAAGTAAAGAACTTCTGTCATTCCAAACTCACATTTGGACTCCTTAGCATACAATGATTGTTCCTCCATGATAGACAGGATTTGGTCCACATGCCGAAGGTGTTCCTCCCACGTCTTGCTGTAAATGAGCAAGTCATCAAAAAATACTAGCAAGTGCTTCCTCAACTGTTTGTTGAACACATGGTTCATGCAAGATTGGAACGTAGCTGGGGCATTGGTTAACCCGAAGGGCATCACCAAGAACTCATAATGGCCATAATGACATTTGAAAGCAGTTTTTGAGATGTCCTCCTCCCTCATCTTGATTTGATGGTAGCCATAACATAGGTCAATTTTTGTAAAATAGATAGCCCCATGCAGTTCGTCTAGCAATTCATCAATCCTAGGTATAGGGTACCTGTTTTTGATTGTCTTTTTATTCAAAGCCCGGACGTCAATGCACATCCGCATAGTTCCATCTTTCTTCTTGACCAACACTATTGAAGAAGCAAAAGGGCTAGAGCTCGGCCTGATGTGTCCCATGTCCAAAAGTTCTTTGATGGCTTTCTCTATCTCGTCTTTATACTTTTTCGGATGCCTGTACGGTGTGGTGATGACTGGTTTAGCTCCTGTCTCTAGCTCAATGATATGCTCAAACCCCCTGTCTGGTGGCACCCCTGGAGGAATCGGTCCAAACACTTTGTGGTGCTTGTCAAGGATCTCTTGGATCTCTGGGGTGTAGTGAACCTTACCCTGCTCATCCACACACGTCGAAATCCTACATTCAGCTACATACACAATCTCCTCCCTCTTGAAGATGGCTTCCATCCTCTTGGCCGTAACTACCTTGGCAGAATTACCTGTCATGCCTTGGAGCACTACCTTTCGTTCACCCTCCTCTGTAAAAGACATTTCCATGGTCTTGTAGTTGGTGGTGATAGGCCCTAATGTGCTGAGCCACTGAACTCCAAGGATTATGTTAGTGTCCGACAGATCCATCACATAGACGTCTTGTACCAGCTCATGCCTACCTAAGGTAAGCTTCATACTTGGAATGTACCTGTCACAAGGCATAGTGCTTCCACCTGCTACCTCCACCTTGAACCATTCAAATTCCACCGTGGGTATATGCCTCCTTCTCAACATTGCTGAGTCAATGAAGTTGTGAGAGGTGTTGATATTCTGGTAGCTGTGGGAGGTATTTACCTCCACGTGTGAACCTGACGAGAATAGAATACTTCGGGAAGAAAGAAGAAACCCTAATGAGTTGGCTAATAACCCTAGACGACTTGTCGACTCAAGAAGATAATTTATATTAGGTTATTAGCCTCCAAGAGAAGAAGTTGGCCAGAAGAAATAATAATATACTAAACAGACAGTACCCAGAAGGAGAAGTCGACCCCAGTAAGTCTCCTAGATTACTATAAATACAGGGCACCAGTTCTCATTTGTCACAATCTCAGAATTGCAGAGCAGCAACTGGTGCGCACTGCAGTTCCCAGTTTGGTGCACACGTGTGGAGGAGAGCTGCAGGTGCAACTGCTGCAGCAACCAGTTTTTGGTTTTGGCTTGGACTATCTCTTGGCTAGGGTTTGGACTATTCGATCAGCTCTTTGTGATGCGCTATCCTTGGGGAAAGGTGCGCTACCCTTTGTTTGGTTATCTAGCCTAAGGTTTTCTTCCGGAGTGATTCTCTGTCAAGGTTAAGGTGCTCGGAGGGTGGCTTCGGCCTATGGTTGGGTGACAAGGGTATTGTCAATGGTAAAACGAGCACAATCTTTCATATTCTAACAGGTTATGGGCCCACCCCTCCTTCATTCAGTCTAAACGCTGGAAGGAAACATAGCCGCATCTCATGATGGCAAAAGAAGTGCCACATGGATATGTTCCAGTTTTCCAACTATGATATACTCTATTGTTCAGAGCTACATAAAGCCTTCACAGTGTTCCAGACTAAAGTGCATTTGAAACTAATCATTACATTATCCGTGATGAAGTCCAGAAAGGAGAAAGTGGTTCTCCAATACATATCTCCACAGATGAGCAGATAAGCAAACATTTTGGTAAAACTTCTATCCAAGATGAAAGAGTTTGCGTACTCAAGTTGAATCTCATGGAAACGACTTCCTTATTGAAAAAGGAAGAGATGACTCCCAGGTTGGGAGGGAGCACTGAAAATATTGAAGACATTCATTTTCAAGATTGAAAAATAGTCCATCTTTGACAAATGCTTTCCTGTTCGGAAAGTGGATTGAGATTTCTGACGGACAACGATTTCCCATTGTGGTTAACATGGGAAATGGTCCAGATTGTTGATGTATCATAGACAACGACTTCCCATTGTGGTTAACATGGGGAGTGGTCTAGGGCAGTCTCTCTTCTTGAGGGTTACTCAAGAAGACTGGCTTGCCTCGTCGGACAACGATTTTTCATTGTGGTTAACATGAGGAATGGTCCGTTTTGGAGGTTGATACAGGACAGTCTTTTCCTCTTGTGGTTAACAGAGGAATTGGTCTGGACAGTCATTCCTTAGGGTTTATACATTCTCTCCAGAGTGCACTTTGATTAGTGTAGGAGGAATGGCCCAGGGTGGGGAATGGTCCAGGCTCAACAATCAGGGACAGGCATTCCTTAGGGTTTATAGATTCTCTCCAGTGTGCACTTTGATTAGTGTAGGAGGAATGGCCCAGGGTGGGGAATGGTCCAGGCTCAACATTCCTTAGGGTTTATACATTCTCTCCAGGGTGCACTTTGATTAGTGTAGGAAGAATGGCCCAG